>PVJD01004437.1:0-136876 GCA_004026545.1 Mormoops blainvillei | reverse complement strand
CCAACACCAAGGAGAAAGCCTGTGGTAGAGGAGAAAGGGCCCATTTCGTTCCTGGTACAGAAGGTATTGGCTCCTGTACCTAAAGAGTCCTGGGCATGACTTCAAGCTTCAGGCATGGCTGAATCTGGGAGCTCAGGTGTCACCACCTGGATTCGGTGTCTTTAGATCCTGGCTTGACCACGCTCTGTATTAACTGAGTCCTCAGGCAGGGCCTGTTAGCAACTCCAGGGCTGTGCCTTGCCAACTTAGCAACTCTAGCAGGAAGAGAGCATGTCTGACGGCTTATTGCACCAGCTTTGGTCATGAGTCTCCCGTGGTCCATTTCTGTGGCCAGGAGCTGAGATGAGCAGCTTGGTCAGTCCTGAATCACTGAAGTGAGAGGGTAGATTGTCCCATATGGACCATATGAGGTAGAGGATGGTGACTGGGATACTGTAATGAGGAGATGGGAGAATGAATATGTGCAGGAGTGAATACCAAGTATCCACTGTCTTTGTCTCTTGCAGGACCTGGTAGACTGGCGAAAGCCCCTACTGTGGCAGGTAGGCCACTTGGGAGAGAAGTACGATGAGTGGGTCCACCAGCCAGTGACCAGGCCCATCCGCCTCTTCCAGTCAGACTTCATCGAGGCCCTCACCAAGACTGTCTGGTGAGCCCTACGCTAAGCCCATGGTGGTTGTCCGTCTCTCCTGATGGTATCAGTCAGATATTGATACTAGAGGGGAAGGGACATGGGGTACCCCCTGCCCACCTTGAGCCCAGAGCTCTACTATAAGCTCTCAGCAGTAGTGGAACATACCATAGGTGTAATCCATTCCTATGCATGGTTTGTTTATTGAGTGAGTGACACCCCAACATACTGCCAGAAACCACTCTGAAAGCCACCCCTGTTCTATTCCAGTTTTCTCCTATGAAGGGTTTTCCAGCCCCTAATACCCATGGGAACAATTTTGCCTGCAATTAGCTACATTGCCACGAGAGGTCAGCGTCTATCCAGTTGCACAGAGTCTGTAGCCACAGGGACACAGTTCTTTTCTGCCAATAACTTACCTCAGAAGCCAGGCAGATAGATTCAGGACCTTTCTTTTGTTTTCTCTTCCCCACCCCCCAGCAATGTCCCTTTCTGCACATTCTTTGCTATCATGTCATCCCCTCTGTAGTTGAGAGGTATGTCTAGGGAAGCTGGACCCTTTTGAACCCCTGGGCATATATGTCTCTCACCCCGGTGGCCCTCCTGCAGGTACTCTGTCCCCATCATCTGGATGCCCCTGATGCTGTACCTCAGTTGGTCCTACTACCGAACCCTCGCCCAGGGCAATGTCCGACTCTTCGCTTCCTTCACCACAGGTAATGTCGGTTCCTTCATGGTTTGCTCTCGTGGCTTCTGGAGGTGGGAGAGCTTGGCTTTTTTTTTTTTTTTTGGCACTGAGTTTCTGAGAAAACAGAGCCCCAAACCATATCACAAACATTTAAAAATGAGACCTATTTGTAGAAATAGTCTTCCAAAGAAAACAGTTGTCAGATTCCTCCAACCCCAACCCTGAATGGGCTTTAAAAATAGAAGAACAGCAACACATTAGCAGAAACTAAATGGAATCATTTTGTCCAGAGGCAGCAATAAAGAAAGAGGCTTATCGCTGCTGAGTCTAGTACTAGAAAAGGTATGAACTGGGATTGTCAAGGAGCTAAATGAACTCATTCACGAGGTGGCACAGCTGAGAGCTAGACTCAGAGTGGTCCATGAACACGGCACAGATTAGAGCCCGCGAGAGAAAGACCTGAGAGTGTCCTACAGTATCGCCTGGGTGAAGGCCCAGGTCGCAGAACCCCTGACTCAGAGTAACAACCCCACTTACCTCTACTGAGCACTTACCAAGCGCCAAGCCTGGTTCCTTCCAGGGACCATCTTGGCAAACCTCTCAACAGCCCCAGGAGAAAGGTACTGTCATCATACCCTTTTAGAAATGAGGAAATGGAGCCTCAGAGAAGTCAAGCAAGTAACTCAGGGTCATGTGGCTAGGATGTAGATGCCAGGTGCCCTACAGCTTCAGGGATCAGGGGACAGAGAGAAGGGCTGACATGGGGCAGCTTCCAAAGAGCCTGTGGGACTGAGACTCTCAGGGCAGCCGTGGGTTTGGGTGCGGCCACTTCTGTCAACCTGCTTCCCAAGCTTACCGCCTACCTTGGGCCTCCAGGTACGTGCTGCCTGCCCAGGTGCTCTCTTTGTCCTGGCACCAGCTGCTTCGGGGAGGTGCTAGCCCGGGGCAGGTGGCTCAGGTGGAGGCCAGGCCAGGGGACAGGCAGGAGTGGGGTGCTGGGACAGCTCAGGCGGGCTTTCCTTTTCGGATCACATTAATGTTCCTGACTATGAGCCTTTGGCGTGACCCCTTCTCTACCAGATGCAGGCTCCTTCCTCCCACACTCTGAGACTTCTTTTCTGCCCACCTCTCCTGGGAGGACCTGAATGTTTTAGATGAGAGGGGCCACAGCCACAGTGATGGGAGCCCGTTTTCCTGCCTCACCCAGGATGTGGTGGAGGATGAACACGCTGCAGGAAATACCCCAGAGCCCAGAACTGCTCCGGGACACCAAGGGTTAACATGCACGCCCCACGAGCCAAGGTTACCCTTTCTGCCCACACTGAATAGCTCAGGCACAGCACAGGGCTTGTTGCTCAGAAGGCCTGCTCACTGAATCGCCCACTGTCCGCCCGGCGCTCCCCTAACAATCACCAACAGTGGCAGTGCCGCCAGTGCTGGCGGCTGGAGGGGGAAGGGGCTGCCTGAGCTTTGGCCCAGGTCCCTCTGTAGGATTCCTCTAGAGATGCCACTCTGTACCAGCTCCGGCGGATGGGCCGACAGGATGATGCTGGGGTGAGAGAGCAGGCGGAGCCTTGACCTATAGGAGGGGACTCATCTGTGTGGCAGAAAGAGTGGTTTGAGGGCTTGGTCAGAACCGCAGGCCTCTCCAGAGAGCTACTGTTGAATAAAGGCCCAGTGTAGAACCTGTGATGGAACCAGCAATGGCAGCATGAAGGATATGTTTCCACAGGTGTCCCTCACCTCTGAGCTCATCGTGCAAGGGAGAGAAAACAAGACCCACAGAACCAGGCAAGGGGAGGCTGAGCAGGGCCCCGCACAGCTGCTGGACAAAGGGTGTGCCAGAGTCCACGCAGGAAGAGTCAGGGAGCCACAAAGCAGTGGAAGCTGAACGGAGACACGGGTTCAAGGCTGGAATTCCTAGATGCATGCGGGAAAGAGCTCGGAAACGTAGAGGGGTCCTGCACATTCAGGATGGCCCCGAGAGCAGGGCCTGGGGGTGGGTTAGAGGGAGTGCCGGGCTGGAACCAAGCGGCATCCCAGGTGGGGATGCCGGCCTCCAACAGCTCCGTGGGAGCCCCGGATACGGCGAAGACAAAAGTCTGTGGCCAGAAATGCACCAGCAGGTCCAGTTCTTTCCCTGCTGACTAGAGGGCTAAGCAGCAAGGAAGGGCTCCGGCACTCGGGTTAGGGGGCAGGGGGATGGGAAACTCTTTCTCCCCCAGCCAAGGACCCTCCAGAGCTCTTTAAGGAGAACCAGAGAAGGTGGGTCCTAAAAGCAGGACCACAAGTTAGAACTTGGATGTATTTTGAGCCATTATATTTAAAAATTATAGTAGCTACGTTTTATATATGAGTATTGTAAGTATTAATATATAGTGTTTTTCTTATATAATATATACACTTATCATATAATCAGGCATTATTTTCTTTCTGTCCTAACAACAGCCCTTCATGAAGGGTAGGATGTTTTACTGTGGAGAAAACACATAGATGGCACAGGATTTAAGCCCAGGTGTGCAGATCCAAAACCTGTACTCCCTGCACTTAACCAGAGTGTTTTGAAGGACCCCAAAAGAGTCGCAGCTTGCCTGGAAGCAGGGCTTCTGGTCAGCCAGAGCAGCCCAGCCAAGGCCCAGTGGCCACTTGCAGGCAGTGCTGTCAAGCAAGTGCCTTGTACCAGACATGGACACAGCAGGCCCCACTGATAAGAGATGTCAGCCTAGCTTAATCCAGTTTTGAGAGAGGTGAACCCTTTGGGGATTGAATCTGAGCTACATCACATGTTAGTTTCCAGGTGAGGCGTGAAAAATTTTCCCATCGCATAGTCTCATTTGAAACCGTTTGTCAGAACGGGGCTGGGCCTGGGATCTGGTCCAAGGATCTGGAGAGTCACCTCCCTGTCCCGCCTTTCTGGGCTTTTTTTCTTCCGAGGCAGCCACCTGTGGTCACCCACACTGGGCACACCCATTCAGAAGTGCCTCCTTGCTCAGAACTGGAAGCTGCCTCCCTCTGGGCCTCGTTCTTCCCTTGGAATAGCACAGATCAAACCTCATCGTGTGCAGCCCTTCAGAACGACACGTGTTTGCCCATTAATTCCCAGCGAGTGTCCACACACCTGCTGGCTTTAGCACCGGAGGCGTAAACTGAAATGCCCTCTTTGCCCATAAAACGCTCATAACCTAGCAGAGGTGAATGAGTCAAACCGCAGCCGCAGTCCAGTGTGACAAAGGGTGATGCAGAGGGCGCAGTGGTGTTTAGGGGCATCTGCAGAGGCTCCTCACAGGAAACATATGGGCTGAATCTCTCAGGGTAGCGAAGGCAGAGAGGGATTTCCAGGGAAGGAAACATGGGCAAATTAGGGGGGTGGGGGTAGAGCGAACGTGGTGCACCTAAGGAGCTGGAGGTGATTTGGTTTGGCCCCGGTGCAGGAGGATGGGGAGATGATGCAGGGATGGGGCCCCATGGCCAGTTCTTGAGGAACCTCCCGTGCCATGTTGGGGGTTTGAACTTTTCCTGAAGGTCATAAGGCCCCAGAGAAGGGTTTTGACCATATGTGGAGGCAGGGGGTTGGGGTGGTTGGCTGGTGCAGCCCTGGGGCCACTGGTGATAAGCGAGTGGGGTTACAAGCAGGAAACTAAACTGAAAGAGACCTTTATTAGCATTTTATGCTGAATTTACTCCCAGGCCAGAAGTTTTTGTTTCTTCAGTTTCCCCTGGGATATCTTTCTTCTGTGTAGCCTTCTCTTCTGGTTTAGGAACAACCTGCCCTTTTGCAGTGAGGATCTTCTCAGTGTGGCAGGGAGAGCTCCTGTGTGCGTTAACCCGCCCACGGGCTCTGTAAGTTCTGCGTCACATCTTGGGAGCTTTGTTCATCTGGGTGTGCTCAGTGACCAGAGAATCCACATCTGCACCCTTAAGCTCAGCATTACTCTGCATTTTTAAGCATGTGCAGCAAAAAGGCAGCACTCTCTTTGGGCCACTGACCCTGTGTCCAGTCCCACTGTTTGAACAGGGCACAGCCACCAACTTACCATTGCAACGACAGACTAGCACACATTGCTTCTGTAAGGTGACATCCTTCAGATGCTTGGTGGATTTTCAGATATGCATACCCATGGTGGCCTGGGCAGTTTCACGAGTGAACAGCAAACCATTTTCAGAAGCCATCTCAGGCCACTTACGGGAAAAGCAAGACATACACATACACACACACACACACATATATATATATATATTTTTTAATTGAGGTGAAATTCACATGACATAAAATTAACCATTTTAAAGTGAAAAAGTCAGTGGCATTCAGTACATTCACAATGTTGTCCAACCACCACCTCCATCTCGTTCGAAACATTTTCATCACCCCGCAGGGAAACCCATACCCAGTGAGCAGTTCCCCATTTCCACCTCCCCTGACCCCTTAGACCACCAGTTTACTATCTCCATACATCTGCCTGTTCTAGATGCTGCATATAAGCAGAACTGTACAATATGTGGTCTTTTGTATCTGCGTCTTTTACTTTGCCAACAGATGTTAAGGAGGGGCGCCAGCAGAGCTTGGTGACTGGCTGGCTGCAGGAGAGAGGGATAAGTTAAGCCTTTGGTAATGTGTGGGCATGGACTCCCCTCCCTGAGGAAAGACCCAAAGAGGAGCAGCCTGGGGTGATGGGGTGGGCACGAAGGAAGAAGAAGATGATTGTCTTTATTTGGGAGTTGTTGACTTTGGGGGGACCTGTGGACAGCTGCTGGGGCATGCCCAGTGGCAAGCGGCTGTCCAGAGCTGGGTCAAAGGTATAGGCCTGGGCGTAGTCACCATGTGGCTGTGGCTGACATCTGGGATCGAGCAGAGAGCAGGGGAGAGGAGTGACCCTGGGGGCAGGCAGAAGCAGAGTGTCCGTGGTGGAGCCTGGAAAAAGGCATCTAGAGAAGAGGAGGAAGGCCAGGTGTCCCAGCAGACAGAGAGGGGAGCTGTGTATTTTAACCTTATTGGTCCCAGATCCTTTGGAAGTCTGAAAAATGTGGACCTGCTTCCCAGAGAAAATGCGCATAAATGCATCACTTGGGATATCATTTCAGCAGATGCCCTGGAACCCAACCGAGGCCTCTCTGGGTATTCATAAGCCACAGGTGAGGAGCCGATGCGGTGGTAGATTCAAGAAGAGCGTGCTCACTAATATCATAAACCACAGAATAGTAAGAGAGGAATGAAAAAATTACTTAGATCCGGCAGGAAATACATCATGAATGGCCGGCACCGTTCTTCACAGAAGACAACTGTAGGCTCTTGTTGAGCAAATAGGAAGCAAGACTTAGAGTCATGAGTCTAGCCTGCCTTTTCCGGCGGCCTGGCTATGAGGGGACAGAGTCCGTGACAGGACCACCTTAAACGTGGGCTGAAGAACAAGTGGAGAAGGAGAAGGTGAAGATGCCCAGAGTGGGTGTTAGGATGGCAGGGCTTCGGGGGAGGCAGGCTGAGGACAAGTAACAGCTGTGGTCTGTGGTTCCCGATCCCCGTGCATATGGGCAACGTCCATGCTCATGAGGGTGGGCGGAGATGAAGCACGAAGCGTCCATGTAAAACCCTTGAACGGTGCCTGGCACGTAGGCGCCAGTCAGTACATATCTTTTATTATTATTATTATTATTATTATTGCCACCACCACCACCACCACCACCCAGTGCCCAGGGGCTGGAGCACACTTCTCCCCCAAGGAGGGAGAAGAAAGTCCCAGGGGAGCAGGCAGAATCAGGTGTGGCTGAGGTAGGAGTGAGTGTGTAGAAGGAGCTGTTCTCCGCCTCCTCCGTCTTCCCAAGGCCTTGTCTCTCGGGCAAACAAGAGGCTGGCTGAAGGGGAGGGCAGTGTTTGAGGGCAGTGGGGAGGGAGCTGAACATGGAGATATGAAAGGATCACCAGACAGTGCCTGGGGTCTAGCTGGGAGACTGAAGGCGCCCCACCCATGACTGCTCAGCTGTCCCTCCCTGCGCAGCGGCTTGGGTACGGAGTGGAGTGACAGGCTTTCTACCGATCCAGGACTGGGGGTTCGTGGAGGCGCGTGATGGAGATGGAGCCAAGGTCAAAAGAGAATGACTGTCTTTGGAAAACAGTTCAGTGTTTCCTCAAAAGTTTAACATGGTTATGAAATGTCCCAGCAATTCCACTTCTAAGCGTATACCCAGGACCCCTGAAAACATGCGTGCACACAAAAATTTGTATGAGAATGTTCACAGCTGCATTACTCATAATAGCCAAAAATTAGAAACAACCCCGGTGTCCATCAAATGATGCATGGATTAACAAATGTGGTGTATTCATCCAATGGACTATATCCGACCTTAAAAAGGAATGAAATCGTGACATATGCTACAATGTGGATGGACCTTGAAAATATAAGTAAGGGAAGCCAATCATAAAAGTCTACATATTGTATGATACCATTTATATTAAACGTCCAGACTGGCAAATCTGTACACAGAAAGGAAATTTGTGGTTTCCAGGGCCCGGGACGTGGCAGGGGTTGGACGAAATGGGGAGAGACTGCTAAAGGGGACAGGGTTTCTTCTTAGGTAATAAAAATGTCCTGAAATTGTCTGTGGTGATGGCCACACAATTCCAAATATACTGAAAGCCATTGAATTGTATACTTTAAGTGAGTGAGTTGTATGCCATGTGAATTCTATTTTAATAAAGCTGTTGCTTTAAAAAAAAGAAAACGTATGGCCAACGCATTGGCTTGTGGAGAAAAGAGAAGCTAGGAGGGCAAGGACAGACAAGGAAGAAACAATGACAAAAGCTGACGTCCCCACGAAGTTGAGGAATGATTGAAGTGGGGAAAAGAATCGAGAGCCTCGGGACTACAGGCTGTCACTGCGGGTTGTGAGCTAGGAACCTCATGCTTGATGACAGTCACATCTCCAGTCTTTAGGTGTCCGGGCTGATCATCTTCAGTTTTTTCCTAATCTCCCTCATATGTTTTGATTTCAAGTCTCGCCCACTGAGATTTCTCTGTGTGTGAAATCTCCAGGCCCTGGTTGTTAACATGTTTCATCAGTGACTGCCCGGCTCCACTGGCTTCGCTGGGGTAGTCCCTCCCGCTCCCCCGTGCCGGGGAGGCACGGCCGCCCTTCTCAGGTGTCTTGGCCATTTGGACTGCTATAGCAAAACATGGACTGGGTGACTTATAAAAATCAGAAATCTAATACTAGAAGCTGGAAGTTCCGATCAGGGTGCCATCCTGGTCAGGTGAGGGCCCTCTTCCAAGTCACAGACTTCTTGTGTCCTCACGTGGAGGAAAGGGAAAGAGAGCTCCGTCGCCCCCTCCTTTTTTTTTTTTTAATTTTTAGAGTGGAAGGGAGGGAGAAAGAGGGGGAGAGAACCACCAATGTGTGGTTGCCTCTCACACACCCTCTGCTGGGGACCTGGCCCACAACCCGGGCATGTACCCTGACTGCAGAATCAAACTGGCGACCCTTGGTTCACAAACCGGCACTCAATCCACTGAGCCACACCAGCCAGGGCCCCTTGGGCCATCTTTTACCAGGGCACTGATCCTCTTCATGAGGGCTCCACCCTCATGAGCTAATCACCTCCCGAAGGCGCCGCCTCTTAACGCCATCACCTTGGGGGTTAACTTTCAACATAGGAAGTTTGAAGGGACAGATTTAGAACACAGCACCAGGCGAAGGTCCAGCACTGGCCACGGCTGCGCCTCTGAGTCCCCATAAGGAAGACCTCAAATCTCTGGCCAGCGGCCCCATTGTTCCCTGAGATAACCCCTCCAAGCCCAGCAAAGTTCCTCACAGCCTCCTTTCCATTTTGACTCAAGAGCCCCAGCAGTGTGGTCTGGCTCTATAACCGCCGGACAGAGGGCAGCAGATCCCGAGGTGACGGGGTGGTGCGATGGAATGTCTGGGACCACCAGGCCTTGTTGCCACTGGGGCCATCTGCGCTGACCTTGCCTCTCTCTTGCCGCCCCGCAGAGTACTCGGTAGCCATGCCTAAGTCCGTGTTTCCGGGCCTCTTTGTGCTGGGGATGCTGCTCTGGAGTCTACTGGAGTACCTCCTCCACCGCTTCCTCTTCCACATGCGGCCCCCCAGCAACAGCTATTACCTCATCACGCTGCACTTCGTCTTGCACGGCCAGCACCACAAGGTGAGTGGGGCGGGCTCCCTCCCGGTGCCCTGCATCTCCGACCCTCACGGGGGCTGCCAGTCCTTCTGTGGGTCATGCTGGGAACCAGAGGAAACCAGGGCACTTGGGGGAAGGACGGGGTCCTGATCTGAACCGGGCGTGGACAGAGTGAGCGTGCATGTCCGTATGCCATCATTAGCGACGCCAGGCACTCTGCAGGCACCTTTCCTGTACTACCTTCAGCCCTCACAACAGCTCATTCATTCATTCGACAAGTGTTCACTGAGTCTCACTCTGTGCCAGGCACGATTCTAGATGCCACTGAGCAAAAGAGCCCAAGATCACTGCCCTTGTGGCACCTCCTGCTGAAGATGGTGCTTCAGTTCTGCCCGTTCCACAGAGCCGCACACTGAGGCTCGGGGAAATTAAGAAACTAAGGAGCACCCCCAAGGTCACACTCGCCACAGCCAGGATCCTGAGCCCCATTCTGTGCTCTCCACCACCCACCACCCCGAGGCTCTTCGAGGGCAATATGATGGTCCCTGTGGAAGGGACTGGAAGCCGGGTCTGCCCAGAGGAAGCTGCATGCCGCTGTCCCTTCCCCATGCTGTTCTCGGCCGGTCCCAAGCAGCCCCCGCCTCCCTCCCGAGGCTGGCTCTCCTGCACACCCCTGCTCCTGTTGCTCCTGGCCTGAGGGGGGAGAGGCCCTCATCAGCGCTTCACCGTGTGACTGTTGCAACCTCTCTTTTCTTCCAGCCCAGAGGGGGGCCTCTCTTCTCAGAACCCTCACTAAGCAGTCACTGACATCTGACCTCTCTGCCAGGCCTTTGGCTTTTAAAGTTCCAGAGCTCAAGGCCTATTTCTCTTATTGTTTAACATGCCAACACCCCCTTGGAACAAAGAAGGGCCCCACTAGGACAGGGGTGGGGAGAAAGTGTGTTCACTCTTCCAGCGCATCCCCACCATGTCACTCTGCAGCTTGCCAACCTGTCGCCCTCGCAGACAATCAGGTCCTGGCTTGAGTGCCCCACCTGGGAATCGGAATCGGGGCTCCTCTTTAGCATCTTACAAATTCCAGAGCCAGTATGGCCTCTCGAGCATAAAGCGAGACGCTAAACCGTGAACTTTGTGCCCTCCTCACATCCGTCCTGCGTTCTTGTCCCGTGTTCCAGCTCCCATCCTGGCTGGGAAACCGGGAGCAGGACAGTCTCTCTAGGGTTTTCAAGCATGGTGGCCCGCCCTCCCCAAAGCCACTGAAAGTGCCAGGCCTACCCAAGATAAGCTGCTCACCCTCCCTGGGACTTCTGGGCCGCTCCGCCCACCCTCTGGGGGGGAGTCCCTGTTGTGACTGCAGGCAGACGCCCGTTGTGTTCTGACTCCCACCTCTACCCTCACAGGCGCCCTTCGATGAGTCCCGCCTGGTCTTCCCCCCTGTGCCAGCTTCTCTGGTGATCGCCTTGATATACATGATCTTACAGCTCCTCCTGCCCGAGGCGGTGGGGGGTACGCTGTTTGCCGGGGGCCTTCTGGGCTACATCCTCTACGACATGACCCATTACTACTTGCACTTCGGTTCACCGCACGAGGGCTCCTACCTGTACAACATGAAGGCCCACCATGTCAAGCACCACTTTGCACATCAGAAGTTAGGTAAGGATCGGCCGACACCTCCGGGCCTCACTCCTTTGACCCTTTGTTTACTCGGCATCCACCTTTAAGCCCCTACCAAGGTGCTGGGGACACACGGGCAGCAAGGTAAGCCTGGGGCTCCCGCCCTGCTCTCTGGTGTGTGGGGCCGTGCAGAGAGTGACAGACAAGGAAAGCAATCCATAGAAAAAGGTCATTTCAGACAATAATAAGTGCCAGCGAGAAAATAAAGCAAGATGATGTTAGAGGAACCGTGTAAGGCAGGGGAGGGGCCCAGCCCCGTCTAATAAAATATGCAAGTCATGCAGGTGGTTTTTGAATTTTCTAGAGGCCACATTAGCCAGTAAAAACAAATGGGTGAAATTAATCCTTTTGACAGTATATTTTAGTAAGCCAACTATGGTCAAAACGTTATGATTTTAATATATAATCAATGTAAAATATTGTTAATAAGATACTTTACATTCTTTTTCTTATATTAAAATTTCTGTGTCCAGTGTGTATTTTGCACTTACAGCACATCTTAATTCAGATACTAAATTTTCATTGAAAAATATTTAATCTGTATTTAGAGTTTATAAAATTCACAGTAAAAAAAAAAAAGTAGATCCATATCGCTCCAAATGTGCTTAAAAGATTTCCAGTAATTGAATTGTTTTTAAATTGAAATTTAAGTTAATTAAATTTAGAAAAGATTAGAAATTAGTCAATCTGTAGCTCTAGCCCCGTTTCCGGTGCTTAGCAGTTACACGGGCTACTGGCTGCTGTGTCGGATGGCAGAGCAGGAGATAAAGTGGTCCAGGAAGATGTCACTGCAGAGATGTTGTTAGAGCTGAGGCCTAACTTAAGAGAAGTCAGCATCTGACGTCTGGGGACAGAGCATCTCAGGAGCAACAGGTGCAAAGCCTTGAAGCAGGAATGAACTTGGATCTTCACAGAGAAGGAGGGGGAAGAGGCAAGCAGGGGCCAGGCCCTCCCAGGAAGCCATACCGGATAAAGGATGCGGGTTTATTCCAATGGCCTCCCTGGGAGACTGGAAGCACAGGTGCCTTGCTCTTGGCTTCTGCCGGGGTGGCCCTGAGAGTCGGGAAGGCCAGCAGGGACAGGCGTTAGAACCTTCCCGAGGGCTGGCCCTACCCGGGCTCCCTTTCCAAGCAGAGTTGTCCCTCTCCTTAGACAGTGCCTCACTTTCTCCCTGTTCATCTCCCTTTCTAGGATTTGGCATCAGCACTAAATTGTGGGATTACTTTTTCCACACCCTAATGCCGGAAGAACCCCACCCGAAGAGGCAGTGACAACTCCCAGCCCCACTGCGGCCCTTTCCCCGCCCCCACCCCCATCCAGACCCTGCCAAGAAGGTTTGCTTGGCCAGGCAGGATGGGCTTTGTCCAGCTCTTGGGTTTGGTGAAGGGTGCTGGGGAGGCCCTGAAGACTGAGAATGACCCTGAGACTGCCCTCCCGACCCACCACAGGAGGGTCACGTCCACTTGGTGGTCAGATGGCCTTCAGGGACTAGCTCTTATCCGCAGCATCCCGGCCTCCCCATCAGCATCGCTGCCCAGAGTCTTAGCCCACAGGACTGCATTAGGATCCTGCCAACATTATCAGCCCCAAGGGGAATGAAGGAAACGGACCCCTGAGGCTTCCTGACAGGCCTGTGATCCACCCGTGTCACCCCCTGGGAGACACCCCCCACAGAAAAGAATCTGCAGGGTCTCTGGCCCTGGTCTTCCCCACCTTCCCTTCCTGGGGACGGTTTGATGGCTCTGGCCTTCTCCTGATGAGTGGAGAACACTGAGGTGGATGAAGGGCTCTCCCTGGAAGAGAGAGCACGATGCCTCCCACTGGCCATCCCAGATCCTAGGGCAGCGCCTTTGTCCACTGCCAGTCTCAGATTCCGGCGGCACCGTCAGACGCCTCAGGCTGAGACGTGTGGCTGGGTCTCACCTGCCTGCCTCTGTGGATGGGCCGAGGCTCGCTGCATTGGCCTCAAGGCTGGCAGGAGCCCAAGCCCCCTTCTTTAGGAACCACCAGCTGCTCTAGCCATCTCTTCCCTGCCTCCAGAATCATGAAGCTTTTCTCCAAGGGAGGCGAAAGAGACCTCTCTATGGGTGGAAGCCCAAGCCCATTCCCAGCCATTCTTGACCTCCACCTGGCCCAGGTGGGCCCCTGCCCCCCTCACTCAGGACCCTTCCAACCAGTGCCTCCGTAGGCCGAGAAGGAGCCTTTATCTGGTGCCTTATCTCCCTCCCCATTTGCTTCCCTGCCCTCCTCCCAGCAGATGAGGTTCCAGCCCCTTCTTCCTCATAACCAAAACCCTCACTGCTCACAAGAGGGTCTTATTTATAAACCATGTAAGTGCTCGAGTAGCTGCTCAGATCGCCCTTTCTAATCCTACGTGTTGAGCTTATGGAAACCTTGGTCCTATTTTTGTTCCCTTCTTACCCACAAACCGTAACTACTTGAAACTTTAGAAAAACCGATGAACATAAAGGCTAAAGAGAAGCAGCTGGCCGAGCCTGTGATTTGTACTGTTTACCGTGGAGCTATTTAAAGATTTTGGAATAAATATACAAACTGCAGTTGTGAAATAAAGGTGTACATAAATTGTATATTTTGAAAAATAAAAACATTTTAAAAGAAACGAACAAAGGTCAGTTGCAACTTATTGATGCTGAGTCACCAGACTCCGTCGTGAAGGTGGGCGACAGGGGCGGTCCGTCCAGCAGGGAGGGATGTTTATCACTGACCAGGTTGTGTGGACTTGCTGGGCCATGGTGATAATAAAAAGCTGACCAAATCCTACTTTCTGACTCGATTTTATTACCATTTTAAAATTCCCTGCAGACAGCACTCCCCCTTACTGCCTGCATGTGTGGCGGAGGTGTGGGCAGTGTGGTGGGTGTTACTCCCATCAGCCCCTTGGCACACCACTGGGGAGCTGCGTCCTCCGGATTTTATCAGACCCCTACTGAGATTCCAGTTGACTTTCCTAACACAAAGGAGAAAGGAGAAAGACTCTAGCCACAGACACCCACAGCGGGAACTAGAACATCAGGCCAGCTCAGTCTCAGTGAAACAGTTTCTCGGGATGCCTCCTCAGCCACCAGAGCAGAACCGCCTGAGGAACCCGTCAAAATGCAGACCCAAGTTCGCGACACAGTCTAGTTCAGCAGGCCCGGCGGAGGTGGGCTCTGGATTCGCCTACCCAAGGAGGCAGAAGTGAAAGTGGAAGCAGACGTTGAGGCAGACTCGGAAGCTGAAGCGGATGTGAACTAGTGTTGGCGAGATTCTGGCCACGCCGAGGGCGCCCCTGCTCTGGCAGCTCCCAGCCTGAAGATAAGTGCCACCTGCCTGAGCCACCCGTCCCTCAAGCTCCTGGCATCTATCACTGGAATCACAACCCCCGCTTCCTCCATGGCACTGGAAATCCGACCATGGAGCATCACACCCAAGGGGGAACAAAGAAAGAGATTGACTAGTTGTAAGTATACAAGTCCACCAGAGAAAAGTCTAAGTTAAACAAGTTTGAGCAAAAAATTAACTGAAACAATTTTATTTACAAAGGTTGGAAAAGAACCAATAAGTAACACCAAAAATCTAAGTGAGTTTGTAGCATGGCAGTGAGATTTGGTTTGGGGGGGATAGTAGAAAACTCCACAAAACTAAGCCAACCTATTAATAAAAAGACCTGCTCAGTGCGCATTGAATGGATTCCCCAAGAGCTTCGTGCTGAGCCCACTGTAACCATGCAGGGGTCAGGAATTTTCCCAAGGCCCTTGGAAGAGAGAGTAAGCTCTACCTTACAGATGAGAAGAATATAGGAAGTGTCGCAAAACCCTTAATCTCAAGCCAGTTGGCAATCGTGGTATCGTCCGTACTCAGTGACCGTCTGGTGAGTTGGACAGTTTTATCAAGTGCAAGAGACATAAGAATCAAAGATTAGGTGCTAAAGCAAGTATGGGACATTATCAAAATGCCAACACATCTAGCATGCTGGGAGAACCTGCAACTTATGACATGTGACTATGTTTATTTCTGTAATGAGAGAAGACACAAAAACCATTGAGAAAGTTTTACGTTCTCTCAGCAAAGGCCATTTAAATCCTGACCAGTGTAAAGCAAATATGCAGGTTGACTGACTCTCAATGGTCCTAGCAATTTACCTTGTGTGATTCTCCAGCAACAACCGAGCTGCCCTGGGAGAGGGCAGACCCACAGCCATAGTGCATATTTATTTCTGGCAGTGTACTTCCGGGCATGCTTGCTGTCTTTGGGCATTCCCTGGCTGACCTGAAGAACTGCCCTCTTAATTGGATTTTGTTCCACTTATCCTCTGGCTCTGACCTCCAATCCCTGCCTGTGAACTTTGTGCGGTTTTTTATTGTACCAGCACAATGACCAACTTCGTAACAAGTCCCAGTAAATGTTAGTCTTGTCCCTGTCAGACCTCTGGCTGTTTACATGACTTGGTCTTTGCTTCTCCACCTGTTCTCTGGATTCTGCTGCCCTCTGGTGGCAGCATGAGGCTCTGTTTCCCCCCCCCCCCCCCACCCCGCCCCACCCCGCCCCACCTCCCTTATAACTGCCCTCGTTGTAACTGTTTGGGAATTAGATGGCTGTGATTGTAAAATTCCAGCACTTTCCACCTTAGGTGTTCTCCTGACTTACTGTTTTGTGTCATCTACTGTTTTTGAGAGGGACTGTAACTGTTTATGTAAACTTTCCAGTTCTAACTTTCCATAAAGATATGATGGCTGCAAAAAATTGGACCTTCTTTCCAGTTAGGTGATAACTGCACAATGAATAAAAATTATCTATTAAAGATGCTCCAAGATGGATGTGAAATTTGGATAATGCCAGGACTGACATCTTCACTTCATCTCAGGCACCTTATAAGCTTGTAGCAGGAAAAAAGAAGGAACGATAAGAAAGTGAAAAAAATCTTGTTTTGGCAAAAGCACAGTGGGAGGGATCATGTCTTCACTTAGGTTCCCTAGAAAGCAAAACCTAAAACAGGAACATGGATGCAGGAAGTTTCTTTGGGAGGTGATTGCGGAAACCAGGAGTGAGCGATGGGAAGGGTTAGAACGGGGAAGTGTGGGAGCCGTATAAGAATGAGGGTGTGAGGTTCTCACGTGGATTCTGCAGGGGGATCTTGAGAAGCCAGAACTGTCCACCTAAATGACAAGAGGCTGGAACATTTATCCACCAACTTCCTCTCCTACTGGTTGAGGATTGTCTTCAGGCGGGGCAGCTCACTCCTCACCTTGGGGCTGCCCTGACATGCAAGCCAGCCAGAGCCCTTGGCCTTGACAAAGGTCCTGGAGCAAGAGCAGAAGGGTGGATGTGCGCCCTTGAAGTGGGATGCAGTCCGTATACGTTGCACGTGAGCATGCGAGGAACTACCCACCAAAACCATGGCTGAAATCAAAGCTGAGACAGTGTTCACACAGAACCTTCTACCACAACTGAGGTTAAGGCCAGAGATGGACTGGAGGGATATGACAAGGATCACCAAATGTGCCTGCTATGGACCCGACAGTTCTGTATCTTCAGTGTAAGACTGAACCAGAAGTAATCCCACCTTCCAGGGCACTGCAAGTAAAATTGCCTGCATGGAACCGAGACAGGCTCTTTTGAGAATATAGGACAACCATAGCCCTCATGGAGTTCTAAGGCCTGAATTCATGCAAACTGGTTAGTCTGAAACACCTCAAGTCAAAAATTTGGTGTAAAATGTCCCTGGCTGGTAAATCACAGGGCTTTCACAAGAAGCATTCACAAATTTCTGTGGAGCAATGCAGCTTCAATCCAGCTCTCGAAAAATTCCCAGGGACTGTAAGTTTCCAAGGACTACAGCTTACAATAAAACTAAAACAAGCCACAAGGAGAGAAGGCACCAGGAGTAAAAGCTGATGGAAACAACATGCAACAGAAAGGTACCCACAAAGACATCAGGCATTGACGTTATGAGATGTGCTTGATAGCTTCCACTGGCTTTCCGGATTCGCTCTCATCTTTCCCATCCCGCCCAGAGCTCTGTGAGGCCAATCTGTGTGAACGCTACCAGTGTGTTCTTTTGCTCATTGGCTACCAGGTCTGCAAATACAGGCATCAGCAAGACAGGGGCAGGGCAGAGGCGTGAGGTCCAGGTTTATTTCCACAGCTCTTTGATTCTTTGAGCGATGTTTTGTCGTTTTCAGTGTGCGGGTAGATCTTTTCCCCTACTTAACACTTATTCCTGAGTATTTTATTCTTTTAGCCGCTATTGTAAATGGAATTGTTTTCTTAATTTTTTTTTATCCTCACCTGAGGACATTTTTTTCACTGCTTTTAGAGAGAACGGAAGAGAAACATCAATGTGAGAGAGAAATATTGATTGGCTGCCTTCTTGTGTGCACCCTGACCAGGGATCGAACCTGCAACGCATGCATGTACCCTGACTGGGGATCAGTCCTGCAGACTTTTGGTCCATGGGACGATGCTCCAACCAGCTGGGCCACACCAACCCAGTTTTCTTAATTTCCTTTTTGTATTTTTAATTGCTAGTATACAGAAACACTACTGACTTTTGCATATTAATCTTGTATCTTGAGACTCTACGGAATTCATTTATTAACTATAATAAAAACTTTATAGTTCTTCGCATTCTCTGCATACAAGATCATGTCATCCGTGAACAGAGATAGCTTAACTTCTTATCCAACTCGGATATCTTTATTTTTTTCTTGACTAATTAATTGCTCTGACTAGAACTTCCAATTAAATGTCGAATGGCAACGGTGACCATGAACAAGGGTCCTTGTCTTGTTCCCGATCTTAGGGGGAAGAATTCAGCCTTTCACTGTTAGGTATGATGTTAGCTGTGGGTTTTTCATAAATGTCCTTTATCATTTGAAGAAGTTTCCTTTTGTTCCTGGTTTGCTGCATGTTTTCATCATGAAAGGATGTTAAATTTTGTCGAATGTTTTTTTCTTTTTACATCAACTGAGATGATTGTGTGGGGGTTTTTTCTTTGTTCTATTAATGTGGTGTATTACATTGGTTTCACATGTTGAACCATCTTTGCATTCCTGGAATAAATACCATTTGCTCATGCTGTACAACCCTTTAATATGTTTTAGGATTCAGTTTTCTAGTATTTTGTTGAGAATTTTTGCATCTACATTCATCACTGATACTGGTTTGTAGTTTCTTTCTTGTGGTGTCTTTGTCCGGCTTTGGTATCAGGGTAATGCTGGCCTGATAAGTGGGTTGGGAAGTGTTCTCTCCTTCTCCCCTTTTGAAAGAGCTTGAGAAGAATTTGTGTTCATTCATTTTGAAATGTTTGGTAAAATTCACCAGTGAAGCCGTCTGGCTTGGACTCCTCATTGTTGAGAGGGTTTTGATTACTAATTCAATCTCTTTACTTGTTATAGGTCTGTTCAGATTTTCTAATGCTTCTTGAGTCAGATAATTTGTGTCTAGGAAACTGTCTCTCATTTTAGGTTGATACAAAAGTGTTCACAATATTCTCTTATAGCCTTTTTGTTTCTTTTTTTTATTGCAAAAATAGTATTTAACAGGAAACCTACCCCCTTGACAAGCGTTGTAAGTGTTCAGTGCATCACTGTTGACTGTAAGTACAGTGTCGTACAGCAGATCTCAAGAGTTTCTTCATGGTACTTGACTTTACGCCCATTGACTAGTAACTCTGTGTTTCTCCTCCCCCCAGTTCCAGACAATGCCTATTATGCTTTTTGATTCTGTGAATTTGACTGTTGTATATACTTCATATAAGTGGAGTCATGCAGTATTTTCTTGATTGGTTTACTTTACTTAGCTTAATGTCCTCAAGGTTCATCCATGGTGTTACTATCACAGAATCTCCTTTTGAAAGGCTGAATAGTATTCCATTATATGTACATACCACATTTTCTTTATTAGTTCATCCGCCTGTGGGCACTTAGATTGTTTTCTCATCTTAGCTATCTTAAATAGTACTGCAATGAGTATGGGAGTGCTATCTATCTCTTTGAGATCCTGATTTCAATTCTTTTGGATAAATACCCAAAAATGGGATTACTACACCATAATGTAGTTCCACTTTTAATTTTTTGAGAAACCCCCATACTGTTTTCTATAGTGACTGTACCATTTCGCATTTCCACCAATGGGATACGAGTGTTCCAATTTTTCTACATCTTCACCAATATTTGTTGTCTTTTGGGGTTTTTTTAATAACAGCCATCCTGACAGGTGTGAGATGATACTTCACTGTGGTTTCAATTTGTGTTTCCCTAATGATTAGTCATGGTAAACACTTATTCATATACCTGTCGGTCACTTGTATGTCTTGTTTGGGAAAAAGGAAAACATCTATTCAAGTCCTTAACCCATTTTTAATCATCTGGTTATTAGACCCTGACTGGTGTGGCTCAGTGGATTGAGTGCTGGCCTGCAAACTGAAAGGTCACCAGTTTGATTCCCAGTCAGGGCACATGCCTGTGTTGCAGACCAGGTCCCTAGTGGGGGGCATGTGAGAGGCAACCGATCTAACTCCTTATCAAATATGTAGTTTGAAAATATTTTCTCCCATTCTGTAGGTTGCTTTTTCACCCTGTTGTTTCTTTCCCTGTGCCCAAGCTTTTTAGTTTGAATTAATCCTATTTGTTTGTTTTTGTTAACTGTGTTCTTGGTGCCATATCCACAAAATCATTACCAGGACCAGTATTACAAAGCTTTTCCCGTATGTCTTCCTCTAGAAGGTTTAGAGTTTCAGGTCTCATGTTTAAGTCTTTAATCCACTTTGAGTTGATTTTTGCATGTGATGTCAGATAAGGATCCAATTTAATTTTTTTGCATGTGGTTATTTAGTTTTCCCAACACCATTTCTTGAAGAGACTATTCTTGCCCCATTGTGTATTCTTGGCACCCTGTCAAAGATCAGTTGATCGTATAAGTGGATTTCTTTGTGGGCTCCCTACTAGAGTAGGCACCCTACTGTTGGTCTAGATGTTGGCCTTTAAGGCCAGTGCCATAATATTGTGATATATTTTCAAATCAGGAAGTGTGATATCTTCACACTTTTTGTTCTTCTTTTTCAAGATGATTTGTCTATTCATGGTCATGTGGTTCCATATTTAATTTTAGAATTGTTTTTCTATTTCTGTAAAAAATGACATTTAGATTTTGATAGGGATTGCACTGAATCTATAGATCACTTTTGGTAGTATGGACATTTTAACAATATTAAGTCTTCCAATCCATGAACATGGGGTGTCTTTTCATTTGTGTCTTGTTTAATTTCCTTCATCAGTGTTTTGTAGTTTTCAGTGTATAATTCATTCACCTCCTTAGTTAATTTATTCCTAAGTATTTTATTCTTTTTGGTGCTGTTGTAAGTTGGATTGTTTTCCTGATTTCCTTTTCAGATAGTTTGTTATTAGTGAATAGAAACTGATTTTTGCAGGTTAATTTTGTATCCTGCAACTTCACTGAATTTGTTTATTCTGTTTTTTTAATGGATTCTTTAGGGTTTTCTAGTATAAGATCATGTCATCTATAAACAGATACTGCTTTACTTCTCCCTTTCCCATTTGGATACATTTTATTTCTTTTTGTTGCCTGATGGCTCTGGCTAGGACTCCCATTACTATGCTGAAGAGAAGTGGGGAGAGTGGGTATCTTTTCCTTATTCTTGATCTTGGAGGAAACGTTTTCAGTTTTTCACCATTGAATATGATGTTAGCTGTTGGCTTGTCGCAAGTGGTGTTTATTATGTTTAGACAGTTTTCTCTTACTTCTACTTTGTTGAGAGTTTTGTCATGAAAGAGTGTTGAATGTGGTGAAGTTGTTTTTATGCATCTATTGAGACAATCATGTGTTTTAGCCTTTATTTTGTTAATATGGTGTGTCACCCTCATTGATCTTCATATGCCGAACCACTCTTGCGTCCCAGGAATAAATCCCACTTGGCCATGGTGTATGATCCTGTAATGTGCTACTGGATCTGGTTTGCTAGTATTTTCTTGAGGGTTTTTTGCATCAATGTACGTTAGAATTATTGGCTTGTAATTTCCTTTTCTTATAAGGGTGTGTTGTGTTTCATTTTCATCTGTTTTGAGGTATTTTCTAATTTTCTTTCGATTTCTTCTTTGACGCAATGGTTGTTCAAGAGTTGTTTAATTTCCACATATTTGTGTACTTTCCGTTTTCCTTCCACTGTTGAGTTCTAGTTTTATTCCACTGTGGTTAAAAAAAAAAAATTGGTATGATTTTAATCTTCTTAAATTTGTTAAGACTTTGTGACCTCACTTGTGAACTATCCTGGGCAGAATGGAAGTTGCTTCTCACCCCAGAGCTTCATGCTCCAAATCCCCCCATGGAATCTGGCTGAAGCTAGTCTCCGCAGGGACTACATCCTTGCTTAACTTTTATACTTCCCTGTTGTGTCCTATTCTCTGTCCTGAGAGCCTTCCTTCAATAAAGCTCTGGTACCTGAATTTCTTTCTCAGACTGTTTCTAGCGAACCCGACCTAAGGTAAGAAGAAAACTGAGGATGCAGTACATGGAGAACGAAGGCGGGGACAAATAAATGAGTAAACAAACACCCTAGGTCTCCTCCACCCCCGCCTTCCCAATCCAAGAAGTCCAATTCTGTCCTTTCATAGGAAAATGATGAGATGAGTAAGTGAATAACATCACTTAGACTTTTTAGCTGGGGATACAGCTAACTTAAGTAAAACGTGTCTCACACTGTAACAGAACACATTGCAGTGACCTTAGAGGAAGAAGTAATTTTGTCCCACTTAGGTTTGTCTATTCCCCCTTCTACCGCCCAATATTCTCAAAGTGTGGAGAAGCAGACACATGGTGCTTTGCTTATCAAATCCTTCCCATTCCGTGTACTGGTTATAATACTTCTCTGGGGCATTATATTCTTTTCTGAATCCCCAGCCCCAAGCAGAGGGCCTGGCATCAGTGAATACAGCAGATCCTCAAATAACATAGATTTGTTCAACGTGGTTTTGTCACAACACTGATTAAAAAAAAAAAAAAGCCGTTTGCAACCAGGGCCACTGCCTGTATGGAGTTTGCACAATTTCCCCATGTCTGCCTGCATTTTCTCTGGGGATCCCAGTTTCCTCCGACATCCCAAAGACGTGCACCTTAGGTGAACTGGCTTGTGCATGTTGTCCCAGGCTGAGTGAGTGTGGTGCGGGTATGAGGGGGCCTGCGGCTGAAGGGCAAAAGGGCGAACTGCGGGGGGCGGGACCCTACCTTGTGTCCTGAGCTGGGGGGAGAGGCGCCAGCCACCTGACCCTAAACTGGAATAAGGTTGGAAAAGAATGATCCTATTTGTTTTTATTGATCTTTCTTATGCCTATGTAGAGTTCAAATTTGTTCCAATGTTTAATACTGGAAGTGTTTTTAGGTGTTTGTGTAGAAGTTTGGTGATGTTTTTGTGACCAGAAATATGCTGTAGAAACTTAAGTCTTGTTTATATCAGTTAGCCCCTGGTAAAATTGGTTTCATTATTCGCGGCTTCCCTTGAGTCACACTTTTCCCAAGAACCTACAGGGAGGTGTTAAGGGAGGACTTAATGTATTCTATCGATAGCTACTCAGGGAAGGTGGGGAGGGTGTGGAAAGGGCATGAGGAGAATACCAGGTGGGAGTTCGCTCTGAACTGCTTAGATAAGGGGTTCTAGGGAGCCAGGGCACGGAGCGGTTGGCAACAAGAACCATGTGAAAAGCTCCCAGGCGTGTCATATTTCCCGGTCCCTTGCCCCAGCCCAGAGGCGGTGGCCTCGGAAGATTGCAGGACCGAACAGCTGTCCAACAAGCTGATTGGGGGAACACGTTCAGACACAGCACCCAACGGGGTTTGAGGTTTTACTTCTGGAGGAAAGGACGGCCCAGCTGCAGCTGTAATCCTGTCCAGTGGAGCGCGGGACGCAAGGGAGCGCGGGAGCGCAGGATTGCAGGGCGCGGGAGGAAAAGAGGCTCAGGGACTCCGACTTCTCCCCTGGGCAGAAGGCCCTGGTTAGCCGGAGTGGTCTTCTTGGAACTGTGCACGCGACAGACTGGGCGCCTTCAGGAGGGACAAGGGTGAGTCCGGGATTCATCCTTGGGTGCGGTCTCGGGAGGCGCCTGGGCAGTGGGGCTGCACTAGGATCCCTGGGCTGGGAGGGCAGGTGTGGCGGCGGTGGAGGGGGCAGTTGTGGGTGGTAGAGTGGTGACCCATTGTTCAATTTCCTTGAACTCGGGACCGAGTTGGTTTCGTTTCCTCCGCAATGGTGGTGGAGCTGCCTCCTCGGGTCTCTGACTTCTGCCGAAGAAGACACGGAATGGGTTGGGGAAGAGGTGGGGGTTGGAGGGGCCTCGGAACCTGCTTTGAAGAATCGTCTAGGAAACGCTAGACAAACTCCGGGTTGTGTGTGGGGTAAGTTGCCGAGATAGACGATTCCAGAACTTAATGATAATGCCCTCTTCCTACTCTGGGATCCATTTTGGGCGCAAGGAGAAAGAATGGTGTCTCATCGAAAAAGGGATGCCCGATACTTTTTTTTTTTTTTTCTTTGAGAGGAGGAAATGACATTAGATTATTTTTTGTCCGTGTAACAAGGAAGGGCTTAGCATAGAAGAAGCAGCAGGAAAGGGACTGGGTGGGGAAATGAGCCTAGGCTGGCTGTTTTGGATCACTGAGAGGTCAGGGAAAGGGGGCCTTGGGGGCAAGGGCAGGGGATTAGCCCTGAGGAGCTGCCGCTTCCCAGTGCTCCCTGGCTGTGAGCTTGGTGGGGACCTTTAGGGCTTAGGAGATGCCCACCTGTGGGGGAAGGAGGAGGGAAGGCAAAGGTGCAGCCAGGTTCCTGGGAGGAAGGGCGCCAGATAATTTATGAATATATATTCTTAGTACCATTTAAAGGTTTTCTCTTTTAAAAATAGTAACTTCTTTGTCCTCCTTGTTGGCAGCTTTAGATATTACAAACAGCACGGCAATTAATATCTTAGTATCCATCTATCCATACATGTACAAGCTTTTCTACAGCATAAGTTCCTAGAAATTCACATTGTTGAGTCAAAATGTATATGTATTTATATTCCCTTTTATCTTTTTGATATCTTTATCAGTACTTAATAGCCCTAAGCAATTTTAGTTATTACAATTTTTAATATGTTTAATCTTATAGGTAATTCCTCTTATTTATTTATTTACTTATTTATTTTTAAATCCTGGTTATCCCTACTAATTTCCTCTTTGAGATTAACTTTAGGATCATTTAGTTTCAATACCAAAATACACCATTGGGCGTTTTATTGGAATTACATTAAATTGGGTTTAAATTTGAGAATTGTTAGGGTTGTCATTTTTAATCTTCCCAGCCAGAAATATAACAGTTCTCTTCATTTCTTCAAGCTTTTTTGGTGTGGTTTTCTTCAAGCTATATCGTCACTTTTCCTGCTAAATCTTTTGTTTTAAATTGTCACTTTTATGAGTGAGGTGCTTTTCCCATTATCTTTTCCAATTACTTATTGCCGAGATGCAGATTTTTGATGAAGCCAGCGGGAAGGCAATTGCAGTTTGAAGCTATGAAGCTGAAATCCACGAGAGTCCTTGAACCACATCCTAATGTTTGCTTTTGTCTCCAGTGGACCAGAGAAAAGTGTAAAAGCCCACCCATTGCCCTCATGGGTCCCAAGAAATGGCCTTGCAGGCACCTGTTTGGCAACTGAGAATAACTGCAAAGCCTGAGCCCCGCTGAGTCTTTCTAGGCATGCCTTAATACCTGTTACTTCCTGGCCAGATTCACATAACTTTAAGGCAAGAAAAACAAAAGTATATCAACTGGTCGCCTAGTTGGTTTCACTTCTGCTAGTTTCTTATTCATGCTTTAAAGGCAGTTTTGGGTTTCAGGCCAATTTCATCCTCCAAACTGTTATCTATCTGATCTGTAAAATGGTGATAAGGGGTGTCCCACCTATTTCATTGAGCTGTTGAGATTAGCTCTGTTTAAAAGTACTTTGGAAACTGTTTCCATGGTCTTGTGCTTATTTAAATGCAACTGCCCTGAACCTCAGTATCTCCATCTATAAAACAGTGAGCTCATGGTTCCATAGCACTTAGCATGTAGTAAGTGAATAGAGATTTGTGATCATTGTTATTATCATTATTCTTTACTGAACCCGGTTGCCTTTAGTTATAAGTACAAGCAAACGTGATGCAAACCAGCTTAATAATAAGGAAGGTTACCGGTTCTTGAAACATGTAATTGAGAAATGAAGTAGACTTCAGAGTCAGTTCAAACCAGCGTTGTCAAGGATTCAGATTCCATCCTTTTCTGTGCATTCTGTCATTTGTAGGTTGCCTCATCCCAAGGCTTTAGGATTGGGGCCCCATGCTTTCTCAGTTATATTCAGATTATAGAGAGAGAGTTAGAGGCTTTCTGACTGGGCTGCCCTAGGGGATCCAGGGATCTCCCCAGCAAACATTCCCCTCCACTCAAGTTAGCCCAGGTGCTCAGTTTTGAATCAATCACTGTGATAGGCTATTAGGAATTGTCTGATGGTTAGATCAGGTTTTCTCAACCCCTGCCCTATTGACATTTTGGGCTGGATAATTCTTTGTTGTGGAGGGGTTGTCCAATGCATTGCAGCACCCCAACACCTACCCACTGGACGTAAATAGCACCCATCCCCCAGTTGTGGCAATCAAAAATGTCTACATGCATCACCGGAAATCCCCTGGAGGGCAAAGTCACCTTCCATTGAGAACCACTGACATAGATATATAAACTTTAACCCCTAGAACCAGGGAAGGGGCCAGCTCTCTTCAAACTCATTGCTGAATGGAGGAAAAGCAGACAACCATTCAAAATCTAGGAGTAATAGGAAGTAGAGAAGAAGCGGGTGCTGTGAAGGCGACACAGATGTCCACCGCAATTCCTTTGGGCCTGGAAATTCCCCAAGTCTTTAGTGCAAATGCCTCTGAGTGGGGCAGCACTTGCAACATGAAGTCTTATTGATGCATAGGCCAATGGGAGGCTATAACAAACTTATAGCTTGCTAAAAACACAGAACTGAGAGTGGGGGAGACAGGGACACTCAAACATTGGGAAAGAGATACAAAGGAAAAGTGGAGATCAACAGAAGCCAATTTCTATTACAATCCTGAATGTGCTTGGCCAACTGTGGCCAAGGTTGCAAACTGGGGCTTCATGGGCAATGTCCAGGTGGCAGTCATGTTTAATTTGACCCACACATTGTTGGACTGCACAGTTTTTAAAGCATTTCTTGACTTGGTTGCAAGATTTTAGATCAAGAGATTTAACATAAAAATCCAGACTTCTGACTGCTCTTGTAAACCTGGAAGATCTTCCACCACAGGACCCTTTATCCTTGCCAAGTAGCTCTTGCCTTCTTTAGACAGGACCTGAGCTTTCCAGCCCACCATGCTGTAGTCACCCTTATACTAAGGCAGGATATATTTGTTAGAATAGGTTAAACTGATATAACAAATAGACCCCAAAATATAAAGGCTCAAGTGCAATGGAAGTTTATTTTTCATTCACCTAACAGTCCGTGGTAGATAGTCCAGGTCTGAGAACAGCTCCCCTCCAAGTGATGATTCAGGGATCCAGGATTCTGTCTTCTCGAGACTCTTTCTTCCTTCCTGGGGCTTTATCCTGCTCCCAGGGCTGTGTCATCCAATGGATCCAGCTGATAGTGTGCTGAGGAGACAAACCTGCCTCAGCTCAAAGTAGCTCATAACATATCCACTTACACCCCATTGGTGAGAACTAGTCACATGGCCACATCAAGCCTCAAGGAAGGCTGGGAGATACAGTCCTAGGCGGGCTGACACTTCTTGGCCACACTCTGTTAATTGTGGAAGGGCAGAACAGATTTTGGGGGACAGCAAACCACCTCTACCTTACATGAAATTGTGGGAAACCTCTTCAGCCATCTCAATCACAGACACCCTTGAGGTTACCTTAGTCCAGTGGTAAATATGCAGGAGATCCTGGGACTTTAACAAATTCCGTTAGTTTCTTCCAGGTATGGATAAATTGGGGGCTGTCATCTCCTTAGGCCAGTATGTGTACAACCAATGTGAAATGATGAAACACTGCACGGGACAGTGCAAGCGTCTGAAGAGCCGGATCCATGGCCTGCTGCAGCCTCTGCAAGTGCTCCAGGCCCGAGACAGCAACCTGCCCGCCGAGATCACCGCTGCCCTGAGCAATTTCCAGGCTGTCCTAGAGAAAGCTAAGAAGCAGATAGATAACTTTAGCAATAAATCCAATGTCCTTAAGTTTATAACAGCAGGGAATGACAAAATACTCTTTAAAGACATAAACAAAGAGTTGAACGATGTCCAGAAGGAGCTGTCACTGGGGCTTCAGGTGTACCAGTGGGAGCCTATTTCAAGCATCAGCCAAGGGGCGAGCTGGGAACAGGAAGATCAGCGGGATGCAGAGGAAGATTGGCAAGTCCTCCAAGGCCTAAGGGGTAAGGTTTATTTTTGGACATTGTAGTCTCATTTTTTCCCTTCTTCTTCTTTTTTTTTTTTTTAAAGATTTTATTTATTTATTTTCAGAGAGAGAAGAAAGGACGGAGAAAGAGAGGGAGAGAAACATCGCTGGGTGAGAGAAACATCAATTGGTTGCTTCTCACACCCCTCAAACTGGGGACCTGGCCCACAACCTAGACATGTGCCCTGACTGGGAATCAAACTGGCATCCCTTCGGTTCGCAGGCCAGCACTCAATCCACACCAGCCTGAGCTAGTGTCATTTTGATTTACCCAAGGAGCAGGAAGGCCGAAGAGGTTTGAGCAGATGATTATTCATGTGACTCAGGACTCCTAACGTCCCTGGGCCCAGATATGGTGGGGACCAGAGTGGGGGAGAAGACTAGTAAGTCTTCTTTGCCACTCTGTTCTCTCTTTGATGTGATACCTGGAATTCCAGAAGGAATTAATTAATTCCTTCCAACCTTAGTTTTTCCAGGATCTTCTGTTAATATGTAAATTACCCAAGAGGAAGAATTAACTAATTAACTAAGCAAACATGAATTGAGTACAGTCTATAAGCTACTTAATGATGGGGATACATTCTAAGAAATGTGTCATCAGGTGATTTCGTGGATGTGTCAACACCAGAGTGCACTTACACAAATCTAGATGGTCTGACCTACTACCCACTTGGGTATGTGGTACAGCCTATTGCTCCTAGGACACAGGCTTGTACAACATGCTAGTGCACAAACCAACACGGGACTAAGTCCAGCACAAGAGAACGTGATGCAGTCAAGAGTCACAGTAAACACAAGATACATGAGGTTGCTGCTGGCATAACATGGCATACTGTTTTACAATAAACTTTTTCTGTAAATAGAAAGAGTACACTCTAAAATAGTGATAAAAAGTATAGTATAGTGCTGACTGTGGCTCAGTGGTTTGAGCTACAGCCTGCGAACCAAGGAGTCACCAGTTCAATTCTCAGTCTAGGGTGCATGTCCGTGTTGCGGGCCAGGTCCCCAGTAGGGGGTGCACGAGAGGCAACTGCACATCGATGTTTGTCTCCCTCTTCCTCCCTTCCCCTCTGTCTAAAATTAAGTAAATTTTAAAAAGAGTATTGTATGGTAAATACCTAAAACAGTTACCTAGTCACTTATTATCAAGTATTATATACTATACATGATTATATGTGCTGTACTTTTCATATGACTGGCAACACAGTAGGTTTGCTTAAATCAGCATCACCACAGACACATAAGCAGTGTGCTGTGCCGCTATACCACTAGGCCCTAGCAATTTTTCCGCTCCATTATAATCTCAGGGACCACCATGGTGTACGAAGTCCGTCACAGAGCGAAATGTTGTTATGAGGCACATGACTACATCTGCCGTTTGCCAGGTACTGTGCTAAGTGTTTGAGATACAGCACTGAGCAAAATGGACAAGATCTCTGCCCCCAAGGGAAATAAAGTCTGCAGCTAGAGGGCTTAGTAAGTCATTTTATCTAATAGCAATGTAAGCCATAATCAGGGCAATGAAATAGAAGATGACAGTGGGGGCAGACTGAGTGTTCAGGGAAAGCCTCTCTGACTGGGTGACATTGGAATGGACACTTTGAGTGACGAGAAACGGCAAGCCATATGAAGCTAAGGGAAAGGAACATTCCCAGCAGAGGAAACAAGGGATGCAAAGGCCCCGAGATGAGAATAAATGTGGCAAGTGCAAGGAACGCCAGGAGCCCAGGACAGCTTTGGTGTGGTAGGCACGGAAGAGGGTGTAGTACAAGGTGAATGTGGGGAAGTGCCAGGAGATACAGGAGCAAGGTCATGCAGAGCCATGTAGGCATGATGAGAAATGGAGATTTTATTCTAAGAGTCGTAGGAAGCCAGTGAAGGGAAGTCCTTACATGTGGACCTGGCGTGACTTGATTTATATTAAAAGAATATCACGTGGGCTGTCATGTGGCAATGGACTGCAGTGATATGTATTAGTTCCCGCACTAATACTGCATAACAAACTGTCCCAAAACTCAGAGTCTTAAAATAAGGGTCATTAATTCTCCTGCTTGCAGATCTGGGGGTCCGTGGGGATTCCCCTGAACTCAGGTGGGCTTGGCCGGGCTTGGCTCCAGGCAGCAGGTCTAATTTGAGTCTGTCTAGTTGTGTCTCATTCTGGAGCCAATGCTGTAGGAGCCGTGAGTACCTGGGGAATGTTCTTCCTGTGGCAGAATTGCGAGAAGGCAAGCCCAGTGGTGCCAGCACCTTTCAAGTTTTTTCTTGTATCCTCTGATATTCAAAGGAAGTGCTATAGCTAAGCCCAACCTGAAGGGTCAGGGAAGTACGGCATGCCCACTGTGAAGTTATTGCCAGGGTATGGATGGATAATACTACATAGGAGTGAGGAATTTGGGACCAATAATCCAACATACCCCAGGGAGCAAGGGTAGAAGTGTGAGAGCAATTAGGAGACCACTTTGATGACAGTGGCTTGAACTAGAGTGGCCCTTGAACTAGGTGGCTTAGTGAAAGACAAGGCTCTAAGGGGATGAAACATAGGCTAGGTTGGAGTAGGGGATGACAGTGGAGCCAGGGCCACCAAAAGAGGGAACAGTGTGGAAGGATGGAAAAAATGTGGTCTCTTTACCTCTTTGCAGATCCTTGTGATATAAATTCTAAACTCTTCCCTTTTGTAAGGACTGTGGGTGGAGACAGAGGAAGTGAGGAGAGGGTGAAGGACATTTGAATTAACCTTCTGGGCACCGGAGCCCAGCGGAATAATGGTTCTGCCACCTTGTTGTGGAGGGTGGTCCATCCTCCATCAGGTCAGCGGGAGACACTCCAACAGGACAAACCGGGTTGGGAGGAGACCTGTGGGCAAAATGGATCCTTTTCGGGATGAGGGAAAGTGAGGCATCTGTAATCCCCCAACCAAACACCCAACAGGGAGAAAGAGAGTCAGGGATTGAGGGAGGGTGTGCAGAGGCTGACCCAGCTGAAAGGCAGGAGTGGCCCCCAACCTCCCTAACCTTCAGCGCTTATTGGTCCTCTTCCGGTGGAGGTGGCAGGCGTGTTGGTGTCATCAACTTGGGGGACTTACTTTCTGTTGTTGCTTTTCAGTTTTTAAGAAACTTTTTAATCAAGTAATGCATTAACATAGTACAAAAGGTACAGAAAGGGCCCTGCATGAAAAGTAAATGCCCGTCTCACCCTTGACCTCAAGGGACCTGTTTCCTTCCCAGACACAGCCTCCCCCACTAGTTTCCTGAATAGCCTTCCAGATATCAAAGTATATAGATTTTGTTGTCATTGTTACACAGTCAGTAACATCCTAAGCACACTGTTCTGCTTCTTGCTTTTCTCATTGAATCTTGAATACTCTTCCATGTAAATTTCCAGAGTTGTCCAGTATTCCTTGGTCTATATGGACCAGATATATTTAAGCAGCTTCCTATTGATGGGCATTTAAGTTGTGTCCAATTTTTCCCAATTGTAAATAGCCCTGCCTTAAGCATCTTCAAATGTATTTCAGGATATATTTAGGAATATTTCCTATAAGCAGATATAATTGTTGTGTCAAAAAGTATAGGCATTTTAAAGTTTGAGAGAGATTGCCAGTTGTCCTCCACAGAGGTTATACAAATATCTTTTCTACCACAATGTATGAGATTGTCATTTCTCCACACTTCTCTCCATCAGAGACTTTCTTGGTTTTAGCACTGAAGGTCCCATGTCCTCAGAACTCCTCAGCCCTGGGAAAACAGGGATAGTTAGCCACCCTATATAGTGTTTTTATTAATTTTTAAATGTATTTCTGAATATATAAATAAGGATAGCCATGGCTGGTATGGCTCAGTGGGTTGAATGCCAGCCTGTGAGCCAAAAGGTCGCTGGTTTGATTCCTGGGCAGGGCACACGCCTGGGTTGTGGGTCAGGTCCCCAGATGGGGGCATGAGAGAGGCAATCAACTGATGTTTCTCTTCTTCTCTTTCTCCCTCCCTTCCCTTGTTCTAAAATAGATAGGTAGATAGATAGATTGATAGATAATCTTTAAATAAGGATAGATTAGATTATATTGTGGTTTTAAAAACTCAGCGTCTTAAAGAAAAGTTTATTTTCTATTTAGGCAAAGTCTGGGAGACTCTTCAAGGTAACTGTCCTTTCCAGGACCTTGCACTGCATTTTTATGTTGACACAAACTTCCCTGACATTTCTTTCACTTCACTTCTTGGCCAAAGCAAGTCACACGGCCATGCTTCAAGGCACCTACTGTGTACTTAGAAGTAGAAAACTGAATATTCATGAGCTGTAGTAGTAATTGCTACTACAATGAATATGATAGGTAAAAAAAGGGATGGGGGATCTTGATATGCTTTTAATTAGCATTCCTGAGTATTTCCTACTCTTTTTCCTGCAGGAAATGAAAGTATTGAAGCTTCGGTGAAAAAATTGGAAATAGACGTGGATAAAATCTTAGAGAATGAAAAGAAAAAAGTCATGGAGACCATTAGGCGCTGTGAGTTACCTTGTGCCCTACCACTTCTGACTGCCCCCAAACCAGAAATCATTTGTTTACTAGGAACTCCAGTCTGCCCCCACCCCACCACTGCCCATTTTCTGGGCTGGGTGGTTGGAGTCAGCACACAGGTTTGGGGACTAGCCCAGGCCTCTGTCCATGGAGTAGCATTTGAAGGGAACTTCTTGGCCAGCAAGATGGCTTCTAGCACCTATCCAGGTGCTGACAGCTCCCTCTAATAGCCTCAGCGCTTCATTTGCTGAAGTTCCAAGAACAAATTCAAATCAAATTTATAGTACTCCTTTATCACTCATTTGACAAATCTGTATCTGCTTTATGCCAGAACCTTGTGCATAGAGAAGAATAAGATGCAGAAAAAGACCCTGCCTTTCGGGAGCTCACATCCATAGATCAGAGGAAGGGAGAGGAAAGAGAGACATGTAAACCATGGAGTTACTGAGTGGAGTTACTGAGCCCGAAGTATGTACCTGTTAGAATTGAAATGACTAGACACGATGCTAAATGTTCAAGCGCCAATTTCAAGTGGCAGTAGGAGTAGGGAGAGCTCCAAACTGAGAGGGATGGGCTGAGATGGAGGTTTAGGCTAGAGAAACAGGATTTGAAGAGGAGGGGAAGGAAGTGCATGACACATTTTTGATAACCATCCAGCTGTGCCTCTATGTTCACTGAGAGGCACTGGAACCCCTCCCCTAGGATGAGTCAGTCAGGAGCTCCAAAGGAGCTCCAGGGCCAGCTTTGCTTCATGGCGTAGGGCTTCCCACTCGCATGTTTACTAAGACACCTCTTCCCTTAGGGCACCTTCCTCAGCTCGTTGACTCTTTATGTCTTTAGTTGTACAGTCAGACTTGCAGAAATGCATGGAGAAGATCCCAGAATATCAAATCAAGGAGATTAAGAAGGAGGAGATTTCAGAATTCGATTGGATCCTGCTAAGGGAAAATGAATTCGGCAAAGTTTTTAAAGGAAAATACTACCAATCTTCAGTGGCCATAAAAGTATTCAAAAATACCCAGGCCAGAAACATTGAGTAAGTCATTTTGTATAGTTCTCACGTGTACCGTTTCATTTCACCTCTATCACTCCCCAAGGAGAGAGGCACGTTGCCTCCATTTTCAGGGGGGGGAACCTGGGCCCCAACGGGTTACATGGGTTGCCCTCTGCTCTCAAGGAGCGGAGCCCAGACTTAAATGCATGTCTTAGAACTTCAGTTCTACAAACTTCTCTCTTTTATTCATGTATATAGTTATTTTAAAAATTTTATTCCCTTCCACTTCCGTTTCTCAGTTCCCCATCCCCTCCACAGACAATAAAGTATGTTTTGTTTATATGTGTTCTTGCAAAATGTATGTTATTATATGTGCATGAATTTTTAATTTTCACAAATGGCGATGTTATATGTCTGTTGCCTACTATTCTTACCTTTTTTTACTCAGCATCATAAAACATGTATTATACTTGTAGCCCTTTCCTTCTGACTACTGACTGGTGTAGATCCATATTTTACCTATTTTTCCAATGATGGAACCCAACCTATTTCCAACCTTCCCTCACTAAAAATAATACTGCCATAAGTGTCCTTTTATGGACCTGTGTGAGAATTTCTTTGGGTTGTGTTGCCAGGAGAGGAATCAATGGATCACAGGGTATGCATGTATGCAATTGACTAAGTACTTCCAGATCACTCTTCAGAATGGGTTGTATATGCCTATACTCCCTTCAGCAACATGTGAGAGCTCTATAGTTACATTATCTCCACTAACCCTTGCTATTATCCAGCTTTCTAATTTTTGTCATCCTTATGGCTATAAAGTAACATCTTATAGTTATTTTAATTTGCTTTTTTTTTTTTTACTAATGAATTTGAACATTTATTCATATGACTTAGCTATTTGGGTTTCCACTTCTCCATATTGCCTGTTCATATCCTCTGCCCTTCCTTCTGTCACAGTTGCCATTTTTGTCTTGTCAATTTGCAGAAGATCCTCATATATTGTGGAAATTAATCCTTTCTAAGCTTTAGATATTGCAACGATCTTATCACATTTTCTATACTTCAATTTTGTCAATGGTGTCTATCAACAGACATCTTAAATGTTGATGTTATCAATCCAACCAAATTTTTTTTTGTATTCTTGAGGCACCCTTCCCCATCCCTAGGTATTCTAGATTTCTTCTATTAACTTTGCAGTTTTATTTTTCACATTTAGGCTTTCATCCTCCTGGAACCCCCCTTTGTATGTCATACTATGTAGGGCCTACTTTTATTTTTATCTACACAGTGAGTCCATTTTCTGTACGCCATCTAGTAAATGTTCTTCCCCACTGATTTGTGTGTCACATTTACTGTATGTTAAGTTTCTATCTAGACATGGATCTGGCTCTGACCTATTTTATTCCTATTTAGCTGGTCACTTTGTCTTTGCACTTATAACACTGTGTTTTGTTTGGTTTGATTTCATTATGACTCTGTAGTAATTCTGGTTATCTAGTACTCCTCTTGATTCTTCTTTCTCAAGTTGACTCAGCTAAATAAATAGCACATTCCTCAATATACACATTGAGATTTTGATTAGGATGGTATTTTCAAACGTTATTGGAATATCATTTACATACCATAAGATTCACCCATTTAAAGTGTATAATTTAATGCCTTTTAATATATTGCCATAAAGTGATTTTAGAACATTTTTGTCATCCCAGAAAGAAACTCTATACCCATTAGCAGTCACTCTCATACATTCCCCCCCATCACCACTGGTCTAGGCAGCTATTAATCTACTTTCCATCTCTATGGATTTGCTTGTTTTTTTAAAATAAAATTTTTTAAGATTTTTTTATTATTTATTTTTAGAGAGAGGGGAAGGGAGGGAGAAAGAGAGGGAGAGAAACATCGATGTGCAAGAGAAACATCAATTGGTTGCCTCTCGCAAGCCCCCAGCTGGGGACCTGGCCTGCAACACAGGCATATGCCCTGACTGGGAATTGAACCAGCGACCTCTCAGTTCACAGGCCAGCACCCAGTCCACTGAACCACACCAGCCATGGCTGGATTGGCTTGTTCTGGATATTTCATATAAATGGAATAATATGGTACGTGGCCTTTTGTATCTAACTCCTTTTACCTAGAATGATATTTTCAAGGTAAATCTATGTTGTAGCATGTATCATACATGCTAATTTTGCCGCCAAACATCTGAGGGGTCCCACACTTTGCCATCAATGGCCAGACTCATCACGGTACCAGTTCTCACCCCAGGAGATGCTGTCAATCCCTCACGTCCCACACATATACGGGTGGTCCCTGCACTAAATGTTCTCAGAGGGACCTTCCAGTCCTGAAATCCTAATTGTCCTTTTTATCCTCATAGAGCAGTGAGGAACACTTTCAATAATGAGATCAGAACCATGAAGAAATTTGATTCTCCTAACATCCTGCGTATATTTGGGATTTGCATTGATGAAACAGGTAATGAGTGCTTCTGGGTTTGACCCTTCTTTTAGTGGCCTGTCATATATCTTCCATGTTATAATGCATTGCATTTTTAAAGAATAGCTGAAAGAGTGGAATTATACGGTGTTATTATTATCAGTGTTAATTTTTTACATCCCACGATGTAGGTTCCCATCTTCTTTCAGGAAAGGAGGGCTCAAATTTGACTTCAGCCCAAGGGCTGGCCACATCTTCTCCTACTGGTCCCCTGGGAACCCAGGGGGTCTTGTTCAAATGCTGGCCTGAGTGATGGGTGCATTTTGTTGCAATAAAACATTATAAAGCTGACTGACCAGAATAAGGAATCTACCCTTGATCATCATTAGTGTAGATCAAACCTAAAAACTCAATTGACCTGCCCCTTATGCATCAGGTTCTTTTTAATTTTTATTTTTAAATGTAGCTGCATTCTGTCTTGTAGCATGGCCTCTCCTGTGTGTTACGTTTTGTTGCTGGTGCCTACAGAGGGGACAGAGCAACTCCTGTCTTATCCCTTCTAGAAGTTTCTCCACAGCCTCAGGGGACTAAAGAAAAACTTTCAGTGATGTTTGTTATCCCCGGTGATGGCTGAGGTGACTGACTCATTCTTTGTGTGTCGGTTCTTGAGTCTCAGGCCCATGACCTGAGGCTTGTACTCTGGTCTGAGCTCCCATTACCCGCCCTTGGGGTGTGTGCATCATTCATTCCTTCCGTACATATTCACTCAGTTCCCTGTGAGGACTGTGTGAACAAAACAGACCTTGCCTTCTGGGGGCTTACGCTTGAGTGGGGGAGACAAGACTTAGATGACTTAGATAAGAGAAATGTATAATTACAACGTGCCACATATAATGAAGAAGAGGTATTAGAACTCTGTGGGTATTTGACACATTCAATGAGGTCAAGACAGACTGTGTGAGATGAGGATAGAAGGTGGAAGAGAAACAGTGCAGAGCTGGATCTGTCTCTGTAGAGGTAGGGGAAGATGGACTGCAGAGTAAGGACCTCTGAGTGGGGCTGATCTTCTTTCCTTCAGTGACCCCACCTCAATTTTCCATTGTCATGGAGTACTGTGAGCTTGGGACCCTGAGGGAGCTGCTGGATCAGGAAAAGGACCTCAGTTTTGTGAAGCGCATCGTCCTGGTTGTGGGAGCAGCCAGAGGCTTATACAGGTATCACATGGGTTGAAAGCTGCCAAGAAGAACAGAATGAGTCTGCCTCCACTACTGACAATCTCAGAGATGGTGAGAGAACAGGCCAGGGGCCCCAGATAGTCTCCCCTTCCTTAAATTGTGTTATTACTTAGCCTGATTGTAATCCCCTAGGCAGGAGGGGGAAAGGACGCTTCACCCAGTGAGCACCAGATCACACAGCTGAAGGCTGCCCTTGCGGAGCTGGGCAGGCCTTACCCTTAAGGTTGCCAGATTTAGTGACGAGAAATGCAAGATGCCCAGTTAAATTTGAATTTCAGAAAAGCAATATCGATTTTTTAAATATAAGTATATCCCAAATGTTACATAAGATACTTTTACTAAAATTTCAGATAACACAAAATAATTTTTTAGTAGAAGTATGTCCCATGCAATTTTGAGACATACTTATGCTAAAAAAAGTCATTGACTATCAAAAATTCAGAATCAACTGGGTGTCCTGTGTTTTATCTGGCAACTCACCCTACTCTTACATGCAGATTCTGTGGTTTCTTTAGCCCGAGGCTCCCCAAAGGTCAGTCATTCACAAACCACTTTTGTGATTTTTACCATATCCACAGTTCTGCCAGTAGTATTTCCTTAATAATGCCTTTAAATTAGCTCACTTAAAAAAAAACAAACAACTAAATAAAGTAAAAGGAAAAGGACACTTTCTATTACTACCATAAATCCCAAACCAGAATCACCTGCCATAAATAGGTGACCATAGATGAAACCAAAACAATGTTACTGAATTCTGTCTGGATAATACTGCCTGCCAAAAGGTCTACATTTCGGGCCCACATTTTCTTTGTACAAAGGAGATATTAGCAGATTTAGAGATATTAAAGACACCTGACACCAAACTGAGACTTTCTCAATGTCATCAGAACTTAAAAGGAGAACAGTTTTCTTACTATGTCATCTTGCATACCATGTATGCCATACTGTTGGAAATATAGCTCTAGCTATTTATTTTATATATAATTAATAACTAATGTTAATTAATAATTAATGTTAACTCAATTCCCTGCACCAGTGGGTTTTATGAGGAGTAATTTCGGACTATAGGGGGAGGCTGTCGAGCACCATCTAGAGGGCCTCTGATCCTGTTTACAGCAAAAGTTTACAGCGGGTATCCCAGCTTCTATCTATGGGGGAATATCGATGGGCACTGGAGCCCCTTCGCCCTTATAGATAGCTAAAAGTGTCCAATAGTTTTGTAGCCACCTGTCCCTGTCTCTCTTCACCTTGTCCTGTCTATCCATGAAGAGCTACCCATGAGGAAGTCATGGTACTGATCAGTCTCATTATCCCGGTAATGACAGTCAAGCCCCCCAGGAAGGTCTGTGCAAAGGTCACTAACACTCCTTGCCTTTGGTCATGTCAGGCTGCACCATTCGGAAGCCCCGGAACTCCACCGAAACATCAAGAGCACGAGCTTCCTGGTTACTAGCAATTACCAAGTGAAGGTGAGCATGGCCTTCCAGGGGGCTCTTTGAGTTGGACCCCTGTGACTGTTTGGTGATGGGAGAGGGATACCTGTTTCCCAGAAAGGCTGTGCCCGCTTGTTTCTCTGCCTTAGCCTTAGAACTGAACTCAGCTGTTTCCCTGCCTCAGCAGCTTTCCATGTGCCCTCCGCAGGATAGACTCAATCCTGCTGCTGTTATAATGCCTATCTTCCCTCACCGCCCACTTAGTAGGGATGGGCTAAGAGTCATTTTCCTTTAGATGCCTGCACACCACTTCTACATTCCCTCAGTACCCACCAGGGGATCTTCTCAGGTTCAACTAGGCATTTGGACTTACAGGACTAACACAAGGCCACAACTGGCATTTGGAATCACTTAGGAGGTTACTGTGCAGGAAACAGAGCTTGCCAGCAGGGTAGCTGTGGGAGTCCCCACAGCTGTCCCCACAGTCATCCAGGAGATATTCCCTTTGCCCTGCCCTAGCTGCTAGAGAAAGAGGCTCTCCTCAGGTGGATGTGGGTCCCTCCAGCCGTAGAAGCCTGATGACCCACAGAAATCAATATTATCTTACAACTTCTCAGGCATATTTTAAGTGTCCCCACAGAGGGCATTCCAGTTATAAGAGTCTCCACAAAGCCCAGCATCCCTATCAGCTCTTCATAGTCCCCATCCTACTGTCCATAAGCATCTACCAATCAGTGATCATTTTTTGTCATCAACAATATTACTTAGGAGCATAGGTGACAGTCTGCCTCTATCGGGTTCCCAGGGGAATGGAGCTAAAAAGTCAGATTCTCATACAGAAGAGGAAGGGCTTCATTCAATGTCCACAATTTGCCCTGGCTGGTGTGGCTCAGTGGATTGAGTGCTGGCCAGCAAACCAGTGGGTTGCTGGTTCAATTCCCAGTCAGGTCATATGCCTGGGTTGCAGGCCAGGTCCCCAGTAGTGGGTGTGCTAGAGGCAACCACACACTGATGTTTCTCTCCCTCCTTCTCCCTCCCTTCCCCTCTTCTCTAAAAATAAATAAATAAAATATTTAAAAAAAACAATATTCACAATTCCCAAATGCTAAAAGAATATTACCTTTGTCATCCATAGATGGCTTTCTCCTAGCCTTTTGAATGTCAGGTACACCCCTCAAAAAACAGAAGACAGATCTTTTCTGCCTTTCATGCCTTTCCTCCTTGCCAGTGTGATATAAGTGCTCCAAAAGCACCATGTCTGCCTCACTCATGGTCCTCATCCCGCCCTGGCTATAACATGTGCTATTCAGCTTTTCGTCTCTGGTATCGAGCATGATGCCAGATATCAGAGGATGTCGGCGCTCAGTAAACATGTAATGGAAACGGGATGAGCCCTCTAAGTTTGCATATCTGGCCGAGTTGGGGGCTGGCAGCCCTCTGCACACTGATGGTGCTAATGATGGGTGTGCATGGAGCAAGGAGAACAACTGCTCCTATTAATTGTGCTGTTGCTTCTTTAAGAGCATGGCCTTGGCCCTGCAGGGTCAATGGGGGTAACTCACAGTTGTCATATAAAATCCAAATGAATAGGCTGGCTCTTCTGTAGAATCAGATAGAACAGAGGGGATGCCCCTATGTCATTTTTCATCTGCTTCTCAGAGAAAGCAAGCCACCTGGCTCTATGCACCTCTCTCTGCCCTCAGTTAATGGAGCTGAGCCCTCAGCTGAGAAAGCCCTGTATCTAACACAGTAATACTAGAGCAACTGCAACTTCCCAAGTCTTACTGCTGCTTTCTAACAGTTATCTAAAGTAATCTTTATCGCCCCATTTTATAGAGAAGAAAACGCTTTCTGTTCGTCAGTGTACCGTAATACAGTATTTTGCCCTGTATAATGTGCATGTTTTTGCCCAAATTTTTAAGGGAAAAGCAAAGATGCACATTATACATGGGTAGTACTAATTCCGTATCTACATAAATATTTTTAATTCTTTTATTTATGGTTATGCATTAAACGTGTAACTCTAGAAAGCAGTAACAGTATTTGTATGCAACATAATACCCTGGAATATGATGATTAGTTTTGTTTCTAAGTATAAATAAATAATTGAATTAAACAATTAAAATGAAAGGGTTTTTTTCCTGAAAGTTTGGGCCAAACTTTCAGACAATGCGTGGGTACGCATTATACACGACGAAATACAGTAAATTGAACCCATAACACCAGCCAATAGGGTAGCCACACAGACAGAACACATCACTGGAAATACACTCCAAAGGAAAAAGACCATCCCATGACAATCATGTATAGCATCAGCCTCCTGTCCTCTACCCCCAACCCACGATCATGTTGTTTCCTTCTATCTCTAATTCACCTCTCTGTTTAGCTTTCAGGATTCGAGTTGAGCAAAACACAAACTTCCATCAGTAGAGCAACTAAAAGAAAAGAAAAACAGAAAATCAGTTCCTCGGCATATGTCTCACCTGAAAGACTGGAAAATGTGTTTAATAAATATGACATAAAAGCTGAAATATACAGGTATAGTCTCGTCCTTGCACAGACTTTAAATCAGATCAACAGGACGGGAAAGCCCAAGTCAAACTCCACATCCAAGGACCATCATAACTCTAGTCTATTGAGTGGAATTGGGTACCGATCAGGAAGTTCACTGAAGTTTCTAGAATGGCTAAGGGATGTGGAGAAACAGAAACATTACGATTGCTCAGTTTCTTGGTTTTCTTTCAGCTTTGGAATTGTCCTCTGGGAAATCGCCACTGGGAAGATCCCGTTTGAAGGTAACCAGCATGAAGGCTGGCTCAGATGGTGCTGGGGTTGGGTTGCTTTCCAACAGCCTAGAAAATCCCCATTGGTGCTGTCCTGGGTGCTTTGTTCTCTGATGTGGGCACCGTCTGGGCTGGCCAATGAAGTCATTGGAAGCTCTTGTTTCTTCAGTACTCAAAGTCCCTAGGTCTGATGCCCGCCATCATCATCCAGAGAGGTATGTGAGTACCAGAGCAATTTTTAAGCCTTCCATCCTTTTTTTCCATGCCAGGCTGTGATTCTAAGATGATCTATCAGCTGGTGGCTGTGGACCAGCACCAGGAGCCACTGGGTGAAGAGTGCCCTTCGGAGTTGCAGGAGATCATTGATGGTTGTCGGGCATATGAGCCCTCCAGGCGTCCCTGTGTTAATGGTATGCTCCTCTCTGCCCTAAAGGACAGGAGCCACACGTTGTTTCAGCTTTGTGGAAGATTCCCTTTGTGGTTCACAGCAGAGGTGATTTTGCCCCTCTGGAAACATTTAGCAATGTCTAGAGACATTTTTAGTTGTCACAACTCAGGGGAGATGGGGCAGGGTAGGGCATACTACTGGCATCTAGTAGACAGATGCTATTCAACATCCTACAATGCACAGGACAGCCTCCTACAACAAAGAATTCTACAGCCCAAATATCAACAGTACAAGACTTTGGAGGCCCTGTGCCAAAGCTATTGTGCTGTATAGAAACATCTTTGTGTTTCTTGCTTGACTTTCAGCTCCGTTCTCTTGTCTAACTTTCTGTTCATTCATTCACAGAAATCTTAAAGAAACTGTCTAACTTTTATAATACTGAGGATTGAAACTGAAACTAAGGAGTCCCTGAACAAGAAGCTGGAAGATGTGCAAGCTGGGCATCTTTCTCTCTCCTATTCATTGGCATGGAGTTATGTATGGGTGCAGGGAGGCAGCACTTCTCTGCCACAAATAAAAAATGGTTCTAGTCATGCAGAGCATATCCCCCTCCAAATGATATTGTCAGAAATATACCTTTTATAGTAACTGTGATAACTGTTTTACAAAAATGTATCTCTCTTGCCCTGACTGGTGTGGCTTAGTTAGTTGGGCATCATCCAGCAAAGCAAAAGGTCGCCGATTCAGTTCTCAGTCAGGGAACATGCCTGGGTTCTGTCCCCGGCTGGGGCATGTAAGAGAGGCAACTGATGGGTGTTTCTTTCTCACATCAGTTTCTGTTCCTTCCTTTCTCCCTCCCTTCCCCTCTCTCTAAAAATAAGTAAAGTTTGTTTTGTTTTGTTTTTCAAGTATCTCTCTCTGTATCTACACATCTTGGCACTGTGACTTTGCAGCTCCTCCCATTGCAAGGTGGAGTCTGTCTACTCATGAAACTAATGTATTATTGTACGTCAATTATACTTCTATTGAAGAGAAAGAAATACTCTTTCCTACAAATTGAAAATATTTATAAATGATGAGATTATATATCTGGGATTTGATTCAAAATAATCTGGTGGGGGGGTGGATAATTGTAAAGAAAATGGTAAAATTAGATTAACTATGAGTTGCCAACTGTTGAATCTGGGTGATGGGTACATATGGTTTGTATACTCTTCTCTCTTGAATATGCTTAAAACTTTCCACAAATGATTTTTTTTTTAATGAAAAAAAAGTGGAGTCTACTTCCCCACCATTTGAATCTGGGCTGGCATGGTGACTGGCTTTGTCCAATAAAATGTGTAATTGATGGTGTGCTTATTCCAAGCCGAGGCTTCAAGAGGCCTTACAAATTTCCAGGCCCTCTCTTGAATCCTAACCCAGACATGAACTGGGCTAGTATGCTGGAGGATGAGAGACTGCATGGAGCAGAGATAACGTGTCCCAGCTGAGGTCACACCAGACCACCTGGCCTAGCAGCTGAGCCAACAACCAACCCAGTCACATGAATGAGTCCAGTCAAGACAAGAACCACAAAACTGAGAGGCAGAGCAAATTGCTCATTAACAAAATTATGATCTAAATAAATTATTGTCTTAAGCCACAAAATTTTGGGATGACTTGTTACACATGTAGTAACTGAGCAAACACTGTTTAATCCTTCCTCTTGTCCATCGAACAAAGTATAAACTCCCTCTTGCGATGCCCATGGCCTTGTATCTCTGCCCCAACCTTACTTTCAATACCAAGTCCCGGAGTTCTATCAGATACTGCAATCTCTAATGCCTGTAGTGTCTCGGAGGAAACCTACATGAGTGAGCTGAGCCTGGAGGGGACTTCCATGAACAGGGGAGCTTTGTTAAGGCCAGACTCTGCTCAGCTCCAGCCTTTCTTTTCTTTCTTTTTTTTTTTTATCATGTAGGAATGGGATCCCAATGTTTTCAGAGCTTTCCATTTTGTCAAAAGAAGCTGGAAATTCATATTTCTCTGTAAATTGTACATATTTTTAAAGGTTAGCATCTAATAAAAAATTATTTTAATGCCATATAGGACAAACAAAATACATTAGTCTAGGAACTCCCAGATTTTAATCTCTGCTAGATTCAAACCCATCTGTCCCACATGCGGTCCTTTTGTTCCGAATTTTTACTTTTGCTCATGGTGTATGACTTACATGGCATACACTAACCTTACCTCTAAATATCAGCCCCCCAGAACTCATCTCAATTCATTCAACAGCAAATGTGCCGGGTGTTGTTCCAATCACTAAGGAGACACAATAAACAAAATGTACTTGAGGCTTATATTCTAGTAATCGTCTCCGGAGAATAAAATTATGGCTGATTTCTATTCTTTTGTATCTCTTACTTGTTCCTTTTTTAAAACCTAGAACATGAGTTTACAAATAAAAAAAAAGTAGAAGAACAGACATGGACAGGTTGAGCATTTAAAATGATTTCTTTAAAAATTTATTTATTTTTAGAGAGGGGAATGGAGGGAGAAAGCGTAGGAGAGAAACATCAATCGGCGCTCTCTCTCTCGCGCGCTCTCTCTCTCTCTCTCTCTTTCTCTCTCACTCCAACCAGGGACCAAACCCGCAACCCAGGCATGTGCCCTTACTGGGAATCAGGAATTGAATCGGCGACCCTTTGCTTTGCGGAACAACACCCAATCAACTGAGCCACACCAGCGAGGGCTAAAATGATTCTTTTCTAGCCCTGGCTGGTGTGGCTTAGTTGGTTGGAGTTGTCTTGTAGCCAAAGTGTTGCAAGTTCAATCCTCAGTCAAGGCACATACCTAGGTTACAGGTCCCATCTCTCCAGCACTTATGTTTCTCTCTCTCTCCCTTTCTCTCTAAAAGCAATGAAAAAAAAAAGTCCTTGGATGAGTATTAGAAAAAATATTAAGATGATTCTTTTCTAGAGCTTTTCATTAGGTTCTATTTTCATCTTTAAAATTCTGTTGTCTTTACTGCAGGACTTACAAGGAAAATCCTCCCTTGAAGGTTAATTATTCTCACTCTGGCAGACCTAGAGGCAGAGGTGGATTTACCATGAAACTAATAAAGCTTAATATCCAGGGTCACTCACTTTACGCAGGATATCTTCCAACGCCCTGTACAGAATTTTCCCTGCCATTTATTTATAAAAACTTTCAAATACACAGAAAAATCAGTAGAATTATACTCTGGACACCCACCACCTAAATCGACAACTAACAGTTTACTCTATTTAGCTCATTACATACTTATCCATCTGTCTATCCATTAATGCATCCTAATTGTTTATGGATTTGAAAATTTCAAACATCAATACATTTTATTCCAAAACACTTCAGCATTTATATTAAACTTAAGTTTAATATTTGTTATAGGAGCATTTGGGGCATAAGAAGGTAAATTTTCATGTTGTGAAATGCACAAGTCTTAAATATACCATTCAATGAGTTTTGACAAATGCATACACATGAATAACCCAAACTTCATCAAGATAATAAAATTATCTTGATGCCAGAATGTTCTATTATGCCCATACAATCAATCCTTCTCCTCACTGCTATCCCACAATTCTGATTTTTAACAGTATTTTTGAGGTATAATTGTCACATAATAAACCACACATGTGTAAAGTGTGCAGTTTGATGTTTTGATGTATATATATACCACCACAATCAAGACAATGAACATATCCATCAGCTAGTTTTCTCATGCTCTTTTAGAATCACTCCCTTCCACTCCTGACTGGTCATTATGGAACAGCTCTGATTGGACAGGGCAGGTCTTAGGAACTCCCTTATAGGAGACCATAACAGGGCTTAGTGCAGGAAGAGTACATGTGAAGTCCCTGTCAACACATAGTAACTCAGCTTTTATTATTTATAAAATTTGGGCCCTTGGTTGACCATGGGAATCCATCTCAACAGATAAATTCCTTCTCAGGATTCACACCAAATGAATCGTCTTAGGTTCCACAAACCAATAGGAAGGTTGGCATTTAAGTAATCATCCGTAAAGATGTGAATTTCACCCCTAAAAGGAAACACAACCAACACTTTTCCTTCTAAACTATATTTAACTTTTGGAAGTTGGAGACAAGACCATATATTTCTGGCTTTGTTTATTCTCTTTCTCTAAACATGGCCATTGAATGCATCATGAATGAATATACTTTGAGAATCATCTATTAAACATTCTGTACACATTTCACTAATCAGCCCTTTGTGTTGTCCATATTTCTTTTACCATTGATTATCTATTAATTTTTCAATTAAATTTTTAAAAGAATATTCAGTATTTGACAATGTACTTATGTATCCATTAACATGGAAAGTCACTCAGATATATTTTAAGACTAACACAAGATCCTATCTATATCTACATTTAGATAGATGAAGATTTTAAACCAAGTTAATGACTTATTTGGATAGGGACAATTTTTTTTGCCTATATAATTTTCTAATTTAAAAAAATTCTAATTGTTTTGCATTGAACATGCAATACTTATGTAACAGTGAGAATCATTCAAAATGTTTTACACTCTACTCTGTGACACATGCGTTTACAAAGGAAAATTCCTTCTTCCTCATATTAGCCATGCTAAAGCTCAATACCTATAGCAAGAAAATGGGGGGGAGGGTAGTACAAACGCTTTCTGGTTCAGTGACTGTTTGGGGGGAGAAAAAATTGAAAAGTCATTTATCTGGATTGACTACGATTTTCAATTTTTTTATGCTCTCCGCTCCTACGAATTTCACTGAAAATTGGCATCTTGAGTAAATAATATTTTGGCAATGCGGTCTGTGCCGAGGTTTAGATTTTAGCGAGATTTCATCTTTCAGGGAGATGCTTGAAAAATATTTGCCGTTCAGTGATGTGACGATAGTTTAGTAGCAGGCAATTTATTGCGCTGGTTTGGCACTTAAGAGATCGTGTAAATTCTTTCGAATGCGCTCTTCAACCCCGAAAGAGGATATAGACGAACGGGATTGTCCGAGGTGTTTTAAAGACTCTAATTTCTAATACTTTGAAATTATTGGATTAGCTACTAGCCTTTGGACAAAAATAGCTTCTTTACTAAATAGGGAGAAGCAGCAGGAGCCACAGTTTTTTGTGTGTTTTTTAAAAAGATTTTATTTATTTTTAGAGGCAGTGGAAGGGAAATAGAAGAAACGTCACTGGGTTGCCTCTCCCACCCCCAACTGAACCCTCCCACAACCCAACCAAGTACCCTGACTGGGAATCACACAGGCAGCCTTTTGGTTCTCAGGCCAGCGTTCAATCCACTGAGCACACCAGCCAGGGCAGTAGCCACAGTTTTAATATTTGCATTTTATTTTTAAAATGTACCGAGAAATCTTTTTCTTACAATTTTTCTACCGTCAGAAAGTTTCAAATAAAGAGCGGTAAAACCTCACCGCTCTCCGGTTAGGCTGCTGAAACGCGAGATGACTGATGGTAGCTTTTCACCAATTGTACGAGGCCTACCGCTCGCGGTCCCGCCTAGTCAGTTTGCGAATGACCAGCCAATGAGAGCGCCACTCTTTCAGCCAGCGGCAACCAAAGGAAGAAAAAGAGAGACTATTGGTCGACGGCTGGAACTGCTGCCCAATAGGAGCAAGACGCGGCCGCGACTAAGGCGGGCAGCTTAAGCGGCTGGGGAGGAGCGGTTGGAACTGCTGCTGGGCCAGGAGTTCTGCTGCAGAAACGGATGCTTCTTGCGGCGGGCTCGCGATCCGAACCGTGTTCTTCCGGCTTCAGGTGAGGAAGGCGCCTACCTCTCCTCAGGCTTTGCGCTTCTGGCCCCGGGATAACTTCCCGGGCTTGGTCCCTGGACGCGGGGCATAGGGACACCCCAGGGGGACCCCGCGGTCCGAGGAGGCCCAGCGGTTCTGGGCGGCCCCAGCCGTCGGGGCTGAGGCACCCACACTCGGGCTCTTGTGGGGGTTTCTGAGAGGTCGGGGTGGGGGGGCGGGGAGGACAGGAAGTTCGGGTGATCCCGGAAGTTGCAGAGTTGGGAAGCCATTTCGCCTCAGGCAGGGGGCAATTTCGTCGTGGGTCAGAGGAAGGAGGCTCCTTAGCCACATTCCCGGGGGCCGACCCTCAAACTTCATTTGCACGGAACTGCTCTCCTCCTGAGCACCCGTTAGTTGCATCACTTGGGAGTTAATTTTCGTTTTAACCCAGCTTTACCTCGCAGCAGCACTGCGACGGACATACTTTTATCCCCACTTTAAGGGGAACGAGTTGAACAGCCTGGGAAACCCCCGTAAGGCTCCACAGGTCGGTGGCACTGACGGCGCAGGGATTTGAGCCGAGGTCGGCCCGACGCCCTGGTACCGCCTCTTGTTTTGTTAATGGGGTGCTCTCGCGTCTCAGCTTGCGGTGGGCCAGGACTGAAATCGGAATAACAGAGCTTGGTAAGAGGACTAGCGAGAGGTTAACCGTCGGGAGCGTCCACCTCGTAGCACAGAGAAAATCCAGAACAGGGGCCTGGGGTGACCTGATCACGGCCTTTTGCTCTCGGCCAGCCATTTTTCAACCGGTGTGCGGCCAGAACTTTGAAAACAGGCGAAACCTAAATTGTGCGCGGTGTGGCTCGGTTGCTTGGAGCGATATTTCTCGGTCGAAGCTTCGTGCGCGCTTGCACCCTCCCGCTCCTGAGTTTGGTATTGTTAAGTTCAGATAGCGTGGTTTTGCGTGTTTGTAAGTGTCCTGCAGATGGAATTGTTGGGCATTTGTTTGCAACTCCACCCCCCCTTTTTTTTCCTACTGGTTATAATTTTGAGGAAATTTTATTGTGTCGAGGTTCTTAGTTGGAAGAGAGTTCAGAATGACATCTTGACCTGAGATTTTGCTTTACTTTGTTCTCCATTTTCTGCGTTCGTTCTTTCTGGTACTTCAGTTATTCAGATATCCTTTATCTTTTCATTTTATTATGGTCTTCAATTGGCTGTCTTTTCATTCTGTTTTCTGGAAGGGTTCCTCCACTTTATCTTCCACTTCTATTAAATTTTTAAATTTTGCTTACCATTTTTCACTTCAAGGACTCCTGATTTGTCCTTTTCCCCCCTAGCATACTTGTAAGTTCGGAAAGTTTTTCTCTTTCTCACATTGTGTTATTCTCTTCCCTCTTAAGTTTCTTCTGCTTGTCTGCTTTGGTCTCCCTCATCTTGGAGACTTTCCTCAGATGTCATTGATCCTTGGTTATTTGTTCATTTATTTTTTTTAAGGGGAGACCTCCAGAAACCTGATTGGAAGCTTTGTATGAGTGGCTGAACCTTATCGCCCCCTGGGCTTTTACTGTTAGATATATGGACAGAGACCTACCCATGTTCTTGGGGGATTTGCAACTATCAGTATTAATAGATCTTTTTTTCTTGAGCTGGTTTTCTCTAGAGAACAGTTCTCTAATCTCCTGCCTTGGGGCATAGAGAATGTGCCTAAACCAGAGTATTGTGTCCAGGATTTGTGCAGGTAGAGAAGCTGGGTAGAAGGATTGGAAGTTTGTCACACTATTCAGTTTGTAGACTTTCACTTAACTCCTTACTTTCACTGCTATGCAACCCATCATGGTGTTCTTTTCTTTTAATGTTATATTTCAATTGCAGTTTACATTCAGTATTATTTTTGTATTAGTTTTTGTTGTACAGCATAGTGGTTAGACAGTTTGGTACTTTATAGTGTGTTCCCCTGATATTTCCCGTACCCACCTGGCACTATGCATAATTATTACGGTGTTATTGACTTATCCCTCTGCATCCCTGTGACTGTTATAAAACTACCAATTTATACTTCTTAATCACTTCACCTTTTTCACTTACTCCCCCAAATCCTCTCTCCTCTGGCAGCCATCAGTCTGTTCTTTGTGTCTGTTGATTCTGTTTCAATTTTGTTTGTTCATTTATTTTGTTCTTTAGATTCCACATATAAGTGAAATCATACGGTATTTGTCTTCCTCTGACTGACTGACTTCACTTGACACAATGCCCTCTAAGTCCATCCATACTGTCACAAATGGTAATACTTTATTCCTTTTATGGCCAAGTAATATTCTGTTGTCTTAATGTACCACAGCTTTTCTATCTGCTCATCTTTTAATGGGTAGTAGGGTTGCTTTTATGTCTTGGCTATTGTAAATAATGCTACAGTGAACATAGGGGTGCGCATATTCTTTTGAATCAGTTTTTTAGGCTTCTTCAGATATAGACACATAAATGGGATCCCTGGGTCATAAGGCAGTTCCTGCTTTTTAATTTTTTGAGGACCCTTCATACTCTTCCATAGTGGTTGCAGCAGTGCAACCACTGCTCTTAAACCTGTCTGGCTTAAGCCTCCAGTTTTCCTACAGAATAGGGTGAGGAGGCTCTTGTTTGGTGGCTGGTTTTTTTGTTTGACTGGGAGACAGGTTAACTATTACAGACTTTCAACCAGTCTTTTTCAGCTCCATCTTTCAACACTGTTTTCTGTGGTTCTTGGTTTCTACAGTCCCCTCAGTGGGAATCAGCTTGCTTCTCAGGAGCACACAATTGCCCCTCTTTGCAGACACTCGAGTTTCATCTTTTCAGCTCTACCATGTAGTCACCACTTGTCAGTCAAAACACTGATTTACATACCTTACATCCTGTTTTCTCTTGCTTTATCTTTATGATTTGTCCTTTTTTTAGTGCCCTTTTTTGAGGGGCGGGAAGTCATGTTCATGGGTTTTCAGGAATGACTAGAGAGAGAAAATATGCATATGCTTTATCCACCCTGTTTATCGCCATTCCTTCCATTTACTCTGTCCAGTCTGAGAGACCCCATCATTCTGGGGAAACTGCTCTTTTCTAGGTTATCTGTCATTTTCACATTGCTAAATCTAATGACCATTCTTTCCCCTCACTAGCAATTGACACACATGACCATTCTCTCTTTGAAACATTCTTTCAAGACACCCCATTCTCCCAGGTTTTTTCCTGCTTTATAGTCTTGTTTCTGGGTTCTCTTTCTGTACCTCTTACTCTTAATGTTAGTGTCTCCAGCTATAGTCCTTAACCTGCTTTTTCTTCTGTATGAATTCCTTATTTAATCTCTGATGATTTTAAGAAGCTTGCCTATGCTGCAGATTCTCAAAGCTGTCCACTGCTTTCCATCTCCACTACTAATTTACACTTCCACAGTAGCCTATAACCTGGGCACCTTGCTTGCACTCTTGCTCCCTTATAGTCCATTCCTAACACAGAAGAAACTCTACAGGAGCCTTCAGTGATAGTGTCCTGCCTTGTCAGCCTTGTTCCATACTGTCTGCTCTTCCTTGCTATACGTATTACACTGGTCTGCAGGGTTTCTCACCTGTACCAAATTCATGCTCGTCAGGGATCTGTGTACTGAGCTCCTTCTGAAACTCTTCTTGACTCTTACATGGCCAGCTTCTTTTAATCTTGGCTCAATTTTAATCTTCCCGAGAGGCCTTCCCTCACTGTTGTGTCTGAAATGGTGTTTCTTGCCTTCCACTCTGAAAATCAAATATCACAATGTAGTTTTCACGCTCATTTGTTTATTTTCCCATTCGCTAGAATGTAAACTCTGTTATGCAGGATCTTATCTGTCTCATCTGTGGGGTGTCTGACCACATAACGATGCCTAAAAAATATTTGTTAAATGGAATTAGAGATAGGAAACAAATAATGAAAAGGATGGGGTAAATAAAGGTTGCTCAACCTTTTTGGAGAAATTAGGTAAATTTCAACTGTAAGTTAGTAATTGAAGTAATTTTGCTTCAGTTTTTGAAAGTGTTCTTTCTCTTGTTTGTCCTTTTTAACTTGGTGTTGTGAAAAAGTATATCGTTTACTAAAATTAAATATAACATTGTATGCTTTTGTTTTGGTAAATTCAGGTCGTGGCAAAGAACTGAAAGAGGTCTGGGAGAGTACTTTCAGATCCAATAGTTCAATCCCCTTATTTCTATTTTAGAAGATAAATACTATGGTCAAATGATTTCATGTTTTCAAAGGGCGAACTGGACAACTGGTTGTAAGCGGCTGTTATGGATTTAAAAAGTGGGTGATTACCTGAACATTTCTGCCTTAAATTAAGTAAAATCTTCTCAGTTTTTGCCAAGAATGATTTTAAACAGAAATTCTAAAAAAAACTAGATATAATTATATTGACTACATGACATGTTTTATCTTTTACTAATACTGTTTACAAATACTGCTTCCTCAGTGATGGCTCACGAAGCAATGGAATATGATCTTCAGGTGCAGTTAGAGCATAATGCTGCTCCGGCTGAAGTGGTCAGCCGCCAAGAGGGACCACCTCTGCTTCAGCCTGCACCAACTGAAGTGGTCAGCAGCCAACAGGACCCTCACCTGCTGCAGCCTGCTCCACAAGTGTCCATTGACCTGACAGAGGAAGAAGAGAATGTGGAGAACATCAATCCAGGAGCTTCAGAGGAGCATAGTCAGGGATCTGGTGCTAACCACACTGTTCAAGTGGCTTCACTGGAGTCAGTGAGTAGCTTCATTAATGGGCTGCAGAGACTTCACGGCATACTAGAATTCCTGAGACCACCTTCAGACCACACTGTGGGACCAGTGAGAACCAGGAGGAGGAGAGGGGCCGCTTCACGCAGAACGAGAGCTGGAGGGTCTCAGAGGACGGACAGTGCCAGGTAAATAATAATGACTAGATCATGGGATTAGTACCAGATTGGGAATTATGAACCTTAGGCTCTGGTCATACCCCCAGTGCTGCTGCTGATAGGATAGACAGGGTGACTTGAGGCAAGTCAGGTAACTTTTCCGAACTCCGATTTCCTCACAGGTCAGGTGAAAATGAAAGTGCTTGCCTTATTTATGTAATAAAGGAATGGAGGGGATAAGCTATGCTCAGATACTTTGAAAACTGGATGGTAGCTTGTTGGCAGTGGCTCTTGTAGAGACCGGGTTTTTTTTGTGGTTTTTTTGTTTTTATTTTTTCTTTTCGATAATTTGTATCTTGTATATCAATAAAACCAGTATTAAGTATTTCTTAACTTACAGGTTCACTCCACTCACCCAAGATCCGTTGTTCATGGCACTCCACATAGAGTACAGGCTAGATTTAGAGAATCCTTGTGAAAAGTAGAATGTGAATTAATTTTGAGCTTATCTAAGTGGGAAGCATTCCAGTTCTCCTCACCTGAAAATGTGTCGAAGAGTTGGAAATTTTCTTTCATAGTTTTTGATTTGAACTTATCTCTTGAAGGGCTTAGCAGTCAAGTTTTGACAGCGTTATTATAAAGAATAGCAATTTCTGTGTCTTGTATGTTTTTAATTTTCTCCTGCATTATTTGAAATACTGTATTTCATATTTGACCTTTTAAATATTTTCATGTTTAAAGAGGTCGAATTCATTTTGTGGACCTGAGTGTTTTGTTTGGGGTCTCATAGCTATCACACCAAGGAAATAGAGCTGGCATTGGAACCTGGATCACTCATTTTCTGCATAGGCAGATAGAAGGAGATTCAAGGAGATCCATTTGTTTTCTTAACACTGTGAGAACAGTGAGATGATACTAAAAAGACGAGTAGCTAGGCCATCTATTTACCTTTTTTTTTTTTTTTCCTCAAATGAGGAAGCCTATTGGATAATTTGTGGTTTGACTGGGGTAACTCTGGAATTGGGATTGTGCCTTTAGTTGCAGAATTCAGTATCCTTTTCTTTTCTAAAGACTTTATTTATTTTTAGAGAGTGGGGAAAGGAGGGAGAAAGAGGGAGAGAAACATCAATGTGTGAGAGATAAATTGATTGGTTGCCTCTTGCATACCCCCAGCGGGGGACTTGACCCATAACCCAGGCATGTGCCCTGATTGGGAATTGAACCAGAGACCTCTGGGTTCGCAGACTGGCACCCCGTCCACTGAGCCATACTAGCCAGGGCCCTTTTCTATGAATCCTGCTGATTACAGTAGCAGGGCCTGCTATTATTGTGGCTCCAGTCTCTGTAGGTGCCCAGTCACTTCTGGATGTGACCCATCAAGGATGATGGGTGTGTAGTTCTGTTTTGACAGGAGTTACAAGTGCATGTTACTCTGTTATTTTAAGGTGTCATTCCCTTGGATTATGAAGGCAAAATAAAGATTTCACACATTTGTGTGATAGGTAACTGTACCTTGTGCAATTTGAGGACTCTGTTGAAGTGACTAAATGGACTGAGTTGAGAGTGGTGTCCCTAGGAACTGGCTGTGGCACAAGGAGGCCTCTCACTGCATTCCTCAGCCTTGGTTGTTCACACACTCAGTTGAGGGGAGGATTTGATTGCTTTTCATGGGTGACACTTAATTGTGTTAACCAGCTCACAGGAGAATGACACTTATAATCCTGATGTCAGTTTACAGAGAGAAATAGAAATGCTACAGAAACCAAATTATATTGTTGGCATGGGTGGCATGATTCTCCCAGGAGGTATTTACACACAGGAGCCAAAAAATAAGCACAAAATTGCTTGACATATGTAGACCCTACTCTGGTGACAGAATTTAGATGTTGAAAGATGTTATTGACAGCAGTTTGACTGACAGTCATATGTTTGTCTTTATAAAGTGCAGTAAACCTAAAAGGAAAGGGATGGTGTAAAGAACATGGGTTCTGGAGCCATATAAATGTGTACTAAAACTTCTTTTCCTTAAATATTGTAAGCAGATTCCGCAGTAAATTTACATAAAAATGTGCTTTTTACTGGACTGATTGCTTATACTTTCTGAATTTCTTGACATGAGTTTCTCATTATGGTGTTTGGCATTTATTCACCTATCCCTGGGTCACATGTTGTTGAGAGCCTGGGTCAAGATGAACGGCTTTTACCCCTGAATATAACATTCCACCATATGAAAGACTGTACTTTGCCTTGGAGATATATTGGTGAACAGGACAGATCAGGGTACCTGTTCTCATGGAGCTTGTGGAATTTAGGACTACAGAAGTTAAGCAGGGGCAAGAGCTTACCATACTGTTATTTAATTCAGAAATAATAAGGGACATTATCATCAAAATAATGCAAGGAATGAGGTGGATTTCTTGGGTTTCAAGATTGCACTCCCAAAGAGAAACCCCTAGCACTGCCTCCTATTGCTCTTTATAGTCGCCCTTTCCTGTTCGAAATGCCTATTTTGCTATGTAAAAGCAATATTGAGTAACTTTTAAAAAACCAGTCACGTAATTTTTTACTTCTAGCTAGACCAAGAAATAGAAGACTCAAACGTATTAAAATCAGGAGTGAAAGAGGGAACGTTACTATCAACCTTACAGAAGAAAACAATATTATAAGGGGCCACTATGAACTTTTTTATACCAAGAAATTAGGTAACCTAGGTGAAATTGACAAGATTTGTAAAAAAGCATAAGCTATCAGTAATCTCAAGAAAAAGAAAATCTGAATAAACCAATAACAAATTGAATGAGTAATTAAAATAAGAAAATCCCACAAAGAAGAGCCCAGAACCAGATGATGTCCTTGGTTAATTATACCAAACATTTAAAGACAAAATAAATAACAGCAATACTTTGTAAACTCTTCTAAAAAGTAAAAGAGGTGGGAACACTTTCAGCTGGTTATCTGAAACCAGTATTACCCTGATGCCAAAACCATACGAAGACATCACAAGAAAAGTATAGACCACTATCCTTTGTAAATTCGGCTGCAAGAACACTCAACAAAACGCTAGCAAATTGAATCTAACAACATACAAAAAGGATTATGTACCATAACCAAATAGAGTTTGTTCCAGAGAAGTAAAATTAATTTTTGACATATAAAAAACAATCAGTAAGCCCTCACTGGTGTGGCCCAGTGGGTTTGTCTATTGTCCCGCAAACTGAGAGGTCCTATGTTCGATTCCTGGTCTGGGCACTTGCCTGCCAGGTCCCCAGTTGGGGGCATATGAGAGGCAGCTGATCATGTTTATGTGGCACGTTGATGTTTCTCTCCCTGTCTTTCTGCTTCCCTTCTCTCTAAAAAGAAATAAAGTCTTGTCTTTAAAAAAAAAAAAAAGCAGTCAGTGAGATACACCATACTCATACAATAAGGTGGGGCCAGGGAGGATGAACATTTCAACCAATGCAGAAAAACCACTTGACAAAACCCGCTCACTAAAAAAAAAACAAAAAAAACAAAAACACAACAAACTAGGATGGAAGGGAACTTGCTCACCCTGATAAAGGGCATCTATGAAAAACTCAGAGCTAATCTACCGAATGGATAGACTGAAAGGTTTACCTTTAATTCAGAAACAAGACAAGGATGTATGCTTTTTTGTGTCTTCTATTCACCATTGTACTGGAGGTTCCAACCAGACTAATTAGGCAAAAAAAAAAAAGGAAAAAAAAAAGGCATTTGTATTAGAAAGGAAGAAATAAAACGAGCTATTTGCAGATAACATAATCCCTATATTTATTATCAAGTTGTGAAAAAAGCCGGAGCCAAGAGGCCACGTATTATATGATCCCATTCATGGAATGTCTAGGACAGGTAAATCCATAAAGATGAAGTAAATTAGTGGTACCAGAGGCTGAGGGAAAGGGGGGGAAAAGGAGGAGTGGCTGCTTATGGGTACAGAGTTCATTTTAAGTGTGGTAAAAATGTTTTGGGCACTGGCCAATGTGGCTCGGTTACAGCGTCATCCTGTAAACCAAAAGGTTACGGGTACAACCCTGGTCGGGGGGCATATGAGAGACATCTGATCGATGTTTCTCTCGCATTGAAGTTTCTCTCTCTTCCTTGCTTCCTCTCTCTAAAAAAGTGTCAGTAAACATATTCTCTGGTGAGGAAAAAAAATAAATAAAAAATGTTTTGGAATAAGATAGTGGTGATGGTTGCCTAACTTCATGGTTATGCTAAAAATCACTGAACTGTACACTTAAATTGTGAATCAGAAAGAACTCACAATTGCTATAATACTTCTCTTTTTATTTACTTTTTTTTTTAAATCCTCACTCAAGGACTTTTTATTTTCCATAGCTTTTAGAGAGAGAAGGAGTAGAGGAAAGAGAAAGACTGATGTGAGAGAAACATCAATCAATTGCCTCCTACACACCCCAATTGGGGCTCAAACGTGTAACCTAGGCATGTGCCCTGATGGGGGGTTGAACCCACAACGTTTTAGTTCACGGGACAACGCTCCAACCAACTAAACCACACCAGCCAGGGCCTTATTTATTTATTTATTTTTTAAACAAGGATGAATCTTCTATCAAATTGGATACCAAATATTGTTTATTTTGTTCCAGTTAATCACCCATTTTTAATAGAAAGCCCTCGGTTGCTATAAATTTTAGCCATTCTATCAGAAATCAAAATTTTTCTGTGTAAGTAATCAACAACAATGTTTCTGAGTACTGGTATATCTGAATGTCAGAAATGATTATTAAAACTTAAAGTAAACCACCTTTTAGTAGTGATGCTTTGTGATTATTAGCTCATCGTATGTTCTAAAGTTCAGAGCACTGTTTTGGTTTTTAATATAGAATGTCATTCTAGACTGTATGTGGAGTATAGTTTGTTACCTTGGATACGAGGGAAACTGAAATATTGTAATAGTTATGATTAAAACTTAACCAGAAGGAATTGGAGTGTTAAATCTGTTCCCAACTGTCCTTATCTTGAGTTTTTAAAAAAAATATCATGTGGTGTTTTTTAACCTTAACCTGATATTAAACTTGAAGGGAAAAATAATGTCTTAAAATAAGAGGTGACTCTGGCCAGGTGGCTCAGTTGGTTGGGGTGTTGTCCCATATACCAAAGGGTTGCGGGCAATTGATCAATGTTTTTCTTTCACATCTGTGTTTCTCTTTCCCTCCTTTTCTCTCTCTCTCTCAAATCAATAAACATATCCTTGAGTGAGGATTAAAAAAAAAAATGAAAGAAGAGGTGAAATAATGAGTGAAGCCGGAGTTTATACTGTGTCCCAAAAGACCTTGCTCTGCCTTGCTGCAGCAGCAGAATTCCATGAGACCATATTTGACCTACAGGGCTCTTCTCACCCAGTCCCTCTTTCCAGTCCCCTAACACTAACAGACAAATTCCTGAGGCGTGTCCTATAAAAGTAATTGACACACGACCAAAGTCCAGTGTAGTAGAATTAGCTTTTACAGAAGGATCAAGTTCTAGTGTGGATTAATGTAATTGAGTAGAAAAGAGAGTATATAGATCATCCAGCATCTCCCTAAATTTGCTATTTCTGCTTCAGTGTTCAAAGGTAGCATTTAATGGCCTGGAAATGGGTTGAAATGACTAGGATTTACCTTCAAATTATTGTGGGTCATTTTTGTGTTGGTGGTCCACTGTATTATAATTCTTTTGTCTTTCTCCATAAATAGGTCCAGAGCACCACTGGATGCTTACTTTCAAGTAAGCAGGAGCCAGCCTCATTTGCCAACCACCTCTCATGATTCAGGGGCTAGAAATCCTGTCTCTGAAGACTTGGAGATATCAAGTAGTGCTGATTCTGACAGTGACAGTTCCATAGAGTATGAAGAGGCTGTTGTCCCGGCACAGGAACCTGATGCTGTCATTTTAGAAGGTGAGCGTTTTATCCACTTCAGATTCACAAGGCTAACATCTAGAAAACTTAGACTCTAAAAGGCTAGAAACTCTAAATATGTGTTTTGATACCATGCCCCCCCCCCCAACAAATGTTAAAGATTCCTGCTTTACAGTGCAGCTTTCACTGGCCATGATTTTATAGAGAGAATTTGATCTGACTTGCAGTTTAATGTGATTGGTGACCCAGTGAATCATTACTTTGTAGTGACATTTTACATTCCCTTTCATTTTCTTAGACATTTGAGAAGGAAGTAGGGGTTTTTTTTGTTTTGTTTTGTTTTAATATAGATAGCTCTAAATTCAGCACCTCACCTAGTCTTCCATTTTTTAAGTCCTCTTATATCGTTATGTATAGTGCAAGCAGAACTTTATTTAGCAGTAGGTGGGCAGAGACCCCTAGAGTATATGCCCTGCTTACATTAAAAATCCTCTGGTACCCAGATTGTGGGCTTTTCCTACTAAATGGAACCAGGGTTTTTTGGAGAAATGGCTTTCTGTGTCCTGGATAGGAAATCTAAAAGATGAGCTTAGGCATTTTATTAGGCTAGGAAGCAAGGAAACCATGTGAGTCTCATAGAGTTAACATCAGTAGGCACAGGAGCAACCTAGAAAAGGCTCTTCAGTGAACTAAGATGGGACAGTTTCAGCACCAAAAAGAATAATGCGCACTTGGATTATGGATTGAAATAGGTTGAAATACATCAAATTTATGAAAATCTTTTTTTTTTAAACCTCACTTATCAGTCATTATAAATTATTAGAGCCCTAACTCATTAATCTGAAAGCTTGTAAATAAAGAATTAAGCATTTATCCTGCTTTTCCTGTGTGAAGTGTATTCAGGAAACCAAACCAAATAGTTAATGAAAGAGGTTTTGGGGTTTTGTTTTTTTTTAAGACCTATTTTTAGTTTTAAGATTCACAACGAAATTGAGAGGAAAGTACAGAGGTTTCTCATATACCCTCTGTCTCTGCACATGCTTACCTGTCTCCCCTTTATCAGCACCACTCAACACAGTGGTACATTTGTCACACACTGTAATCACCCAAAGTCCATAGTTTACTTTCGGGTTCATTCATTCATTCATTCTTTTTTTAAAAAAATTTTATTTTATTTTATTCACTTTTAGGGAGATTGTAAGTGAGGGAAAAAGAATGAGAGGGAAACATCTGTGTAAGAGAGAAACATTGATCAGTTGCCTCTTATACACACCCCAACTGGGGACTGAACCCACAACCCAGGCATGTGCCCTGACCAGACCAGTGACCTTTTTCTTTGTGGAACAGTGCCCCACCAAATGAGCCACACTGGTCAGGGCTGGGTTCATTCTTGGTGTTACACATTTTACGGGCTCAGACAACCATCACTGTAATATACAGTGCATTTTCACTACCCGAAAAATTTTCTGTGCTCTGCCTATTTATCCCTCCTACCCACCCCCAAGGAAGTTTTTTAAGTAGAAGATTTCTAGCTAATAATTGCACAGGAATGATAGAGGGAAAACATCATTTTGTGACTCCTAATGAAATAATGTATCTATGCAAAGATCATCAGTGGACTCTAAAATCATTAGGTTGAAAGGTTAGTAGAATTCTTTTTAATAGAGGGACCAGGCTGACTTAGACCTTATGTGTCCCTTGATGTACTGTAGTCAGAAATACACACTCTACTTAGCAAGTACTTTTGCAAGAAAAAAAAAAAACCAAACCAGAAAACCTGAATCTATTTAAGACTCTAGATATAAAAACTAGTGTGCACATTTTATAGGCAGGAAGTAGAGAAGGTAAACAATATATTAAAGATACAGTTATTCAAATCTAAATGTAGGACATTTGGAACATCTAGAAAAATACCTAAATGTATATATGAAAATCTGGGTTTATAAAGGGAAAATCTCAAATCGATGGGGGTAAGAAACTTTTATATTCATATTGTTAAAACTGGATAGCTAGCCCTCACTGGGTAGCTTAGTTAGTTAGAGCATCATCCCAGTATACCAGGGTTGGAGGTTCAGTCCCCTGTCAGGAAACATAAGAATCAACCAACGAATGCGTAAATAAATGGAACAGTAAATTGATGTTTCTCTCTCTCTGTCTCCCTCCCTAACCCCCTTCCTCACCCTCCCTCCCCTTTCTCTCTCTTTCTCTAAAATCAATGAATAAAATACTAAAACTGGATAGCTAACTGGAAAACAATGAAATTAGATTCATTTCTTATATTATAAACCAGGACCAGAGACCAAGTGTAACAAATGAAATCATTTTAGTATTAGAAGAGTGATAAAACCCAGTAGTAAGGAGTACTTTAAAATTTGGAATCTACAAGAAAATTACATAAAAATTTGAGCCTCTAAAAGAAAAATGACTAAAAATTTAAAATCATCTTTAAATTGATTTTTTGTAAAGCTTGATGAAGATTGTCATAGTTTAGGGATTGGACTGACACCACCTGAGCTCAGTATGAGCCTTCTGATGTGCTACAATCAGAAGTACGCAATCTAAGAAATATCTTGTTGCCCCACCTCTTCCCCCAAAAAACAAAATTGAATCTATTGAAGCCTCTAGATCTGTCAGTTTATAGGAAATGTAGATGATAAGGCAAATAAGTAAGCAATACCACAAGGAAGCAAACAACCAAATTCAGGATGTAGGACTTTTTCTTAATAAGACAAATGACCAAAATCTCCCCCAACAAATCAGTGACAACGAGGGGATAAAAATGGGTAAAGGAAAATTTTTATAGAAGGAAAAAGACCTAAGAGACGTATCAGTCAAGCTCATTGTGGAGGCCTTGTTTAGATCCTGAATCAGTTAAATCCACTGTAAAGAGTAACTTTACCACAGTTGGGTAATTCTGAATATGAACTTGGTGCCTGGGTATTAAGTGGTGTTGAAGGATTATTGTTAACTTTATGAAGTATAACAATAGTGTTTATGTAAAAATACTTATCAGTTAGTGTTACAAAAGTTTTTGTAAGTGAAATGATATTTTAGGGTTTGTTATTAAGTACTCCAGAAGAAAATAATGGGAATAGGGCTTAGATGGAACAATACTGGCAAAATATTTTTGTAGTGGGGTGATAAGGGCCTGTGGGTTAGTTACACTGTTCTACTTTTATGTATGTTTGAAGATACCTAAAATCAGTGAAGAAAATAAATTCGCTGATGCTGCTTGGGAAATTGTTATCCCATTTACAGTAACACTACAGTTAGAAATGGTGAGTGAGTCAGGCTCTCCTGCTAGCCTCTGATACCTTATGACTTATGTCTTCTTGTGTTATTACCATCCCTGTCGTTTCTGGAAATGACTTGGCAGAACCACCAGGCGGTATTTCAGCAGAGCAAGAAGTTACATGTATTGGTGGAAGAGAGACCCCCAAGCAGGTAATAAGAACATCCTTTTAAATGAAAGGTTTGGATTTTCATTTTTAAAAAGGAGGCTATAAGCTACATTGGAAAACCTGCAGGCTTTGTAAGCAGGAGGTCTAGGAGTGGATCCTATCCAAGTTAACCATTTGCATGACTTTTTCTCTTAGGTTTAAAAAGGTTGGAGAGTAGACAGTGGAAATGTGAGGATAACTTGGCCTACCTAACTAACAAGTTAGTTAAGTATCGATTAAAATAGTTGATATGAATGTAGTTTAAGAACTGTCTGGCAGAATGTGATTGCTATGTGGTAAACAATTTTTATTTAAAAAAACCAAAACATTGCTATCCTTAATGTGAGAGTTATTTACATTAACTGTGGACTCTGCCAATCCCAAAACATCATTGATCTACTTTTTGCATGTTTCTATATGGTCTCCCTGTTTTTATTTCTTTCCTCTAGAAAAATTTTATGTATATGCAAATTTATGTGTAAATGTTCTATTTTTAAATGTACACAAATGGGATTATATTATACCTTGTTTTTTGTTCCTTTTCTTCCTGACTTACTACATTTTAGAGAGCTTGCTATTATCAGTATATAATAGCAAATCTCATTTTTATTAATAGCTTAATAATAGTGTTTCATCATATAATAAAATTTTAGTTAACTTTTCCCTTGTCAGATACACTACGGTCGTTCCCTTTTTCTTTTTTTGTAATACAAATCGTGCTGCATGGAGCATCCGTGTACAAATGTATTGGCAAATTCTGTGCCTGTATTTATCATATATATATATTCCTAGGAGAGAGATTGCTGTGTCAAAGGAAAGATATGAATTTTAGTTTTGATAGATAATGCCAAATTGGCCTCTGGAAAATTTACCGCTTTCTACTTGCAGCAGCAATATGTAAGCGTGCCCATTTCTCCCTCACCCTCAATAGTGCTTGCTGTCATCAGACATCAATTTATACCATGTGATAGATGAAAAAATGGCAATTCCTTGAATTATAAGTGAACAGTTATTGACCATTTATACTTTTTATAAGCTGTTGATATTCTTTGTTTTTCTGATATTTTTCTTTGATTCACATGAGCCAAGTATTTTATAGCTACTTTAGTTGATTTTGAACGTGATTTTGGATGATAATAAACCTACTGTTCCCTGTTGTTTTCCTGGATAGCTGCTAGTTTTTGTATATATGTATATATCTTTTATAAAGATAGCGTTTTCTTTATTTGAATGAAAAAATTCAAGAGTTTCATAAGATCAAGTGGTAGTAATATTTTTGTGGCTTATATTACATTTGACTAGATTGCTTCCTAGAAAGAATGATAAGTGATTCATAGGTGTTGTAGTTTTCCTACAGTGTTTTCAATTGGGCTTGTATTACTTTTGCATGGTTTTGTTAATTTGATAGTTGTGCATCCTCTTCGAGACTGATTTTGCATTTTCTATAATATGTGTGTGTTGGTGTCCATCCAGCAGTCTCCCCAGAAGTCCAGCTCTCTTCCGCCTTCAGCTGCTACAGATGAGGAAGAAGAAGGGGACACTTGCACAATATGTTTAGAACAGTGGACCAATGCTGGGGATCACCGGCTTTCCGCATTACGCTGTGGGCACCTCTTTGGATATAGGTGCATTTCGAAGTGGCTTAAAGGACAGACACGAAAATGTCCCCAGGTAAGGACAGCTGGTAGGGACTGTGTATGTGCATAGGCATGGTAAGTCAGGAGGATTCCCAGAACCCTACTAATTGTATCCTGTTGGGCTTTTTAGTGCAACAAGAAAGCCAAGCACAGCGACATTGTTGTCCTTTATGCCCGAACCCTGAGAGCTTTGGACACTAGTGAACATGAGCGCGTGAAAAGGTAGGTAAAAAGAGTCCACCTAGCTGGGATGTTCCTTTCTGGTTCCTTGTAGACGTATCTGATAAAGTACATATGAGTCACTGTTAGTGTGTTTCCGAAGGTTTACTTGGGCTGTGACTGGGGATTGTTGGCAGTCTGTCTCATACTGTGATTTGTGACACATATCTAATCACCTTCTGAAAGAGGTCTGCATTGTTTGCTCTCCATACAAGTGATTGTGATTTCAGCTATGCCTGAATTTAAACTCCAATGGATTTCTCAATTATGCAAAAGTCAGTGCATTGGTTTTCAACTTAAGCTTGCCAATTTAAAGTTTCTATTCTTGTATTATACAGAGTACTAACCAGTGTTGTAGAAAGACATAAAGTAGGGCAACAGGAGGAAGACTCTTGTTACTTCTGTGTGCCCAGCACCTCTTGTAAACCTCTGTTTTCAGAGCATGAGTGTTGTGTGCTGTTTGGAACAAGTAGGTTCAGATGGAGTGGAGCAGCTGTCTTTTCTGCAGGTATTCCCATGAAGTTGGAATCAACCTTAAGACTTAAACCTTTGCCTTGGCCGGGTGGTTCAGTTGGTTGGAGTGTCGTTCCACACACCAAAATGTGCATTCGATCCCTAGTCAGGGCACATACTTAGATTATGGGTTGGATCCCCCGACAGGGTGTGTGCCGGGGTGACCAATTGATGTTCCATTCTCACATCAGTGTTTCTTCCCCTGTCCCTCCCCCCCACCCCTCCTTCTCCCTCTCTCTTTCTCTCTCTCTCTCCCCTCCCTTTCTTCCCTTCCCCTACCCCCCCTTTCTGCCTCTCTCCCTCTCCCTTCCTTTCTCTAAAATCAATAAAAATCCTTGGGGGAGGATTAATAAGAATAACAATAAAACTCAAGCCTTTATCACTTCTTGATCTTTTGGCTAAGATCAAGTGTTTTGTCTGTTCTTATCGGTTTAATATCTGATACATCCTGTATCTGAGGATATTAAATGTATGTTTGGAGCAGGGGGATGGAATAGGAGCTTGCTGTGTCCATTCTGTACATTGACCAGGTATTGCAGTACTTCTGGGAATGGTGCATCCCTTTGGGATCAAAATTATTCTTATGAAGGGTAGCAGTTTCTTACCTTTTGCTGGAGGTGCCCTCTCAAAACATTCAGCAGGGCCCTGGCCAGGTAGTTTTGCCCTGATAAACCAAGATTGTAGGTTCATTCCCTGGTCAGGGTACATATAAGAATTGACCAATGAAAGCATAAATAATTGAAACAACAAATTGATGTTTCTCTCTTTCTCTCTCTTTCCGTCTCTAAAGTAAAAAAATTTTTTTTTTTTTAAAAAGGACTGAAGCCTTCGGTAAATATGACATGGAGAGATCAAGACCATGGTGTCTTAAGCCCTTCTGAAATCAAAAGCCATAGAGAAACCTATAGCCCTGCTGTAATACCTTACACCTGGTCTGGTCAGTGGATCCAGGCAGAAAGATAATCCTGGGTTTTTTGTAACCTCTTGAGATTCTAACCTAGGGATTACATTTACTGCCTGCCTCTTCTAAATACTGTGAACACCGAATTCGAGATTCATGGTGTATACTCTTTGTAGCCAATTCATAACCATCTGAAACAGTCTCCAAGTCTTAGCCTCCTCTTTGCTAGAATAGGCTTAATAATAATTTTTTTTTAAAGAGGATCTGGCATATTACTTAAACGTTGCCATTTTTGCTTATGGAATTCCTAAACCCTCCTATAACAGCACTCTATACAAAAGACTCAAAAATGAAACTTTGCACATGTAGTGCAATGTAAGAAATTACCAGGGTTTTGGAAGCCCAAGAACAATTGCTAATAACACTACTGTTAAAGTAAGCTTTAACAATTAAAGAATAAAAATACTCAGTCACTGAGAGGATTCAGGACATAGATTCTTTGACATACCACCAGTAAGAAAGTACACAGGCACAACCATTTCGAGAAGCCCTTGGCATTATATTTCAACAGCCTTTTTGAAGTAATTATATCCCTGACCTGAATGGCTCAGTTGGTTGAGTGTCATCCTGCAGAGTGAGAGGTCAGTGGTTTGATTCCCGGTGGGGATATGCCTAGGTTGTGGACCTGTCCCTTGTTGGGTGTGTGCGAGAAGCAACTGATGGATGTTTCTCTACCTCTGTTTCTCCCTCTCTTCCCCTCTCTTTAAAAATAAATAAATAAAATCTTAAAAAAAAAAATTCTTCAAAGCTGTAGTACAATTTTTTAAAAATAATTAATTTTTTTATCCTCACATGAGGACATTTTTTCATTGTTTTTTAGAGAGGAAGGGAGAGAGAAACATTGATTGGTTGCCTTGTATGCACCCCAACTGGGGATCAACCTTTAGTCTGGCTATGTACCCTGAGCAGGAATTGAACCCATGACCTTTCAGTCTGTGGGATGACCACTCCAACCAGCTGAGCCACCAGCTGGGGCAAACCTGTGGTACATTTACACAATGGAATACTACATGACTGTAATAAAGGAGGAAATCTTACTTTTTGTGCCAGCATGGATGGACCTGGAGATTATTACGCTAAGTGAAATAAGCCAGAGAAAGACAAGTACCATAGATTTCACTTATATATGGAATCTAATGAACAAACTAAACTGAGGAACAAAATAGAAACAGGCATGAATACAATAAGCAGACTGACAGCTGTGGGCAGTGGGGGAGACTGGATGAAAGAAGGTAAAGGGATTAGCCAAAGAATGTATACGGATATCTATCTTATGGACACAGACAACAGTAGATGGCCAGAGGGAGGGGGGAATGGGGGCTGGTAAGAGGGAGTTAAGGCCGGGAAATGGAGACATCTGCAATAGTGTCAAGAGTATAAAGAAAGAAATGTGAGCTATACAGTCATTCAAGAAAAATGAATGAAAGCAAGAGTTTTAAAAAAGTAATTCTACTTAAGGCATTTTTTCTGAAGAAACAATTAAGGGTCTATGGAAAGGTTTACTTAATCTTTTTATTTAGCACTGTTAATAATCTAAGCCAAAAGAATTAATTGGTTGAGTAAACTCTGGCGTATCTGTGACGGAATACTACACTTATTAAAACTGCTGTTGAAGCGCACATAATATGTTGTCATGTGAAAACACATCAGTATGATTATATTTTTGTGGACTAGAAAAAAATACTAGATAGTCACTGAGGAGTGGAATTATGGACAGTTTTAATTTTCCTTTTTTCTCATTTGCTTTAACACACTTATTTGTAGCACTTTAAAATGGCAGTTATATTATAGATACAATAGAAGCTTGCTTATGAACTAAGTTCTCCTTAATTCCATCTCTTTACCCAGAATATCTTTATATAGTGTAATTTAAGATGTTTTATATTTTATGCAGATGTTACTGAAATAATATACTTTTCCTTCTGTAGCTTGGTTTTCTTATTTTTTTTGGCTTAGTATTATGTTGAGACACATATCCTAGTTGATTCATGTAGCTGTAGTTTATTTACTTCAATTTCTGTATAGTATCCTAGTTCTCTGATTAGAATTTACTTACATGTATTTTGTGCTGGTCGACAGTTAAGTTGGCTTCCAGCCTTTGTTAATAAAAGCCATGCTCTAGAGAGATTGGTGAGAGTTTCTTTAGGTCTATAAATAGAATTGCTTTATTGTAGGTTACATGTAATTTCAACTTTACTAGATAGTGTCAGATCGCTCTTCTAAGGAACTCATTCCCAGTCTATACTTTCACCAGTAATAGTTTTTCATTTTTTTGTGCCCTTGCCTACATTACATTATCAGCCTTAGGTTTACCAGTGTCATGGGATGAGGTAGTATTTACCTGATTTGCAGTTCCTCAGTTGCTAATGAAGTTGGACATACTCTTCTGTGAATTGTGTTCATATCTTTTGTTCATTTCTGTTGAGCAGAACATCATTTCTTACTGATTTATAGTTTTTCATGTTTCCTTATACTAATTTTTTGTTAGTTGTGTACATTGCAGATAATCCTGCCCTAATGTCTGGGCTTGTCTCTAACTTGTTCATGGAATCTTTTATTTAACACGATTTTTTAATTTTAACACAATTCTTTATCAGTCTTTTATTTTGTGCTTTTTGGTCTCCACTGCTTCAAGATCATAAAAACATACCATCCTCTTCTCAAGGTCTTTAAAAGTTTTACTTTTTAATACAAGTTTTTAATCTCTAAAATCTGGGCTTTGGATCACTACTTGTGACAGTGTGATTATTTAAATAGCGTACTCTTTCTGTATAAATTTTCTTCGCTACCTCTATCCTAAATTAAGTTTCTCTGTATGAATGGACTACTCTTGTTGCATGGTCTGGTTGTATATTCTTACTCCAGTACTCCAAGTTATAACTTGTAGCTTAAAATACGTTCTCCTGCCTTAGTCTTTAAAATTGACTGCTGTTCTTGGCACACTGCTCTTCCATATTAATTTTAAAATTAGTTTGCAAAGTTCCATGAAAAACCCTTCGAGATTTTGATTGAAATTGCATTAAGTTTTTTAGAGTAACATGAGAAATGCCATCTTCATGATTTTGAGTCTTTCCAGACATGAACATTATATTATATCCTTCAAACTATGGTTTTCTTGTATACAAGTGTACTTTAATTTACTAATCAGTTATATGGTATATGGGGAACGTGATTGATCTAATTTTATTGATCTCGATTCTAGCACCTTGCTGAACTCTTAATAGTTTGTAGGTTCTCTTGAATTTTTCATGGGACAAGTAGGGCAGCTTTATTCCTTTCTTTCCAGTTTTCACCTCTTTTTCTGTCTTGTCTCATTGAAGTGGAAATCGTTTTCTTTTTTTTTGCATTTCATATTTTCACTCTGTCTTTAGGTACATGCAGATTTGTGATTTTTATTCTTGGCGAATGTGCCCTTTCATTATGTGTTGTTTCTCTACATGCTTATTCATCTTTTGAATTCTAATTGGTCTGTCTTTTATTAGCATTTTCCTGTTACAAACTTCTTGTCTTTTTAACTTCAGCCTCTTTTGTAGCATTATTTGAGTGTCTGATGAACACCTGGTAGCTTGTTATTTTCTTTCAATCCAAGAGATAACCTTAGACTTTTAACATGTCATTTTACTCTTTTATAATTTGGCCTTAACCTCAAGCAGTGAGCTTGGCTCTGATCCCTCATTTTGCATTTTTAATTGTTATTGCTTAAGGAACCAAACTCACTGTCTACTTTAATACCAAAGCCTTGTAGGCTCATGAGTTCAGGCCTGCATACTACATTTCTGTATTGTTTCTGGACTTGAGAGATGTTTTTCTTGTTATATTTTATTTATTGTCATGACTTATTTACTGCAAAGTATGTATATCATAGCTTGAACTTACTATGCCACCTTGATTGGCAGTGTTCTGCAGTCTTCCTGATCTCTACCTATTGCTGGCTTTCTTCCTCTAGCATCTTACTACAGGAGCAGATGCTAAGGAAACAGGCTGAGATAGAAACAGCACAGTGCCGTCTCCGACTTCAGGTCCTCACTGAGGAATGCACTAAGCTTCATAATCGTGTCCAGGTAAGTTTGCCCATGCTAATCCAAAGAACTTTTGGGATAAGAATTGAAAAGGAACCTAAATATTACTAAGATTCATCTCAGTAATATTTACTGATACAGTAATATTTACTGATACAAATAGGATTTATCAAATTTTCAGCAGGTAAACATCAGTCAGTTGACTCTCTATTTCTGATTAGGGCATTTGTCCAAAGCTTATATGCTTTTTGATGAATTCTACTGCAATGTGAAATTTTTAAAAATTAAACCAGATAATTCAAAACAAGTCTTTCACTTTCCTGAATTTACCAGTAAATTGAGGGTTTTAAACAAAAATGACTTTCAGTCCTGTTTATGACTCTGTGCTCTCTTTCATTTGCTTGTTGCAATACTGTGAAAGCTAAAGGAGTTCTGTAGGATTCGTGTTAACATTTTCTTATAATGGATAAGAAACCTTGTATTAGATCAAGGAATTTTACATGAGGGGAATAACAAACGAAAAAGTTTACATTTACAAAATCTTTTTCATTTTAGGACTTGCAAAGACTTATTCTGCAGCATCGGGACAAGCTGTTTCGGCATCCCAGGGGCTCCCAAGTGCCATCCCTAAGCAGCTCGCCCCAGCACAAGTACTCTTTCCAGAAGACCTTCATAGTGTCTCAGAGTGGAAACTGCCGAATTATGACATACTGTGATTCTCTCAGCTGCCTGGTGGTGTCACAACCTTCTCCTCAGCCCACCTTCCTCCCAGGTGAACAGTCTAGAGCCTCAGCTTTCATGCTTATTATTGGGTTTCATTTATTTCTCTTCTCCCTTTTGGGAGAATCCAGGACTTACTAGTGGGTGAACACTGTCCACAGTCTACCAAATCACCTTTTCTTTTTCCTTTTTTTAAAGATTTTATTTATTTATTTTTAGAGAAAGGGGAAAGGAGGGAGAAAGAGAGAAACATCGATTGGTTGCCTCTTGTAGCACAGCATTAGGAATCAAACTGCAAACTTCAGCTTTGTGGAACAGCACTGAACCAACTGAGCCACACTGATCAGGGCCAGATAAATTTTTCTTAGTTTCCTGTTCATGCAGATATTTCAGGGTACTGCAAAGATGTCTTTATTGTCTGTTGACTTCATTCTGTAAATTTATTCACCAAGAGGTCAGAAATATTGAAAATCCGTGATAAAGTACGAGAAGGTGAGGTACTCGGAAGTGTGCGTTAACGGTATAGTCTAAGAAGGACTGTGTATTCCTGTATGTCCCACTGAAGTTACAGATTTATTTTAGACTGGAAATATTTGAAAAAACACTACCCGGAGGGCTAATTCAGATTAAAACAAGATTTAAACCCGGCTGGATGGCACGGTTGGAACATAGTCCTGTGCACCAAAAGGTTGCAGGTTTGAACCCTGATCCGGGTGTGAACAGGAGGCAACTAGTTAATGTTCCTCTCCTCTCCTCCTCTCACCCTCCTCCCTTCCTCTCTTCCTCCCTTCCCCTTCCCTATCTCTAAAATCAATAAACATACCCTCGTGTGAGGATTTAAAAAAAAAAATTTAACACTTATTTTCAGGAGTGTTCAAATTGACAGATTCCAAATAAAAAGAATTTGGGAATACATGCTTTGTTTTATTAATAGTATACTAATGTTCTTATATTTTGTGCTTTTAAGCTTTATTTTATGTTGTCTTAATGTTGAAAACCAAATCTCCTCATGTGCCCAAATCATTTGTAAATGTTGTAGATGTTTCTTTCTACTTACTGCCTTCAGCATGTGATTTTTGCCAGCTCTCAGGTCCCTTTGCTTTAGCCTAATATCTTCTGTCTTCTCCCTTAGATGTTCCATCAAATACTTTAAAAACTATGTACCACAACTTTTTTTTCCACTTGCCTGTTGAGTAGTAGAGTTACTTCCATATCTCGGCTATTGTAAATAATGCTACGATGAAGAGAGGGGTGTATGTATTCTTTCAAATTAGTATTTTGGATCTTTGGATATATACCCAAAGAATTACTGGGTCATAAGGCAGTTCCATTTTTACTTTTTTGAGGTAACTTCATACTGCTTACCACGGTGCCTATACCAATCTGTATTTCCACCAATAGTGCACTAGGGTCCCCTTTTCTCTCCATCCTCACCAACACTGTTTGTTGATTTATTGATTGCCATTCTGACAGGTGTGAGGTGATACGTCTTTGTGATTTTAATTTACATTTCTCTTATGATTAGTGACATTGAGCGCCCTTTCATATGTCTCTTAGCCATCTGTATATTCTCTTTGTAGAAGCATCCATTCAGGTCTTCAGCCCTTTTTTATTCTCACCTGAAGACATTTTTTTCATTGCTTTTAGAGAGGAAGGGTGAGAGAGAGAGAAACATCGATTGGTTGCCTCTGTATGTGCCCCAACTGGGAATTGAACCTGCAACTTAGGTATGTGCCCTGACCGGGAATCGAACCTGCAGCCTTTCGGTGTACAGGACGAAGCTCAAACCAATGGAGCCACACCGGCCAGGGCTCCCCTGCCCATTTTTTAATTGGATTGTTTGTTTTTTTGGTGTTGAGTCGTATGGGTTCTTCATAAATTTTAGATCTTAACCTCTTATCAAATGCATCATTGGCGGAATATGTTCTCCCATGCAGTAGGTTGGCTTTTCTTTTGTTGATGGTTTCCTTTGCTGTGCAAAAACTTCTTAGGTTGATGTAGTCCAATTGTGTATATTTTTCTTTGGTTTCTGCTGCTTGAGCACATTTATTCATTCTTTATTTTTTTATTTTTAAAGATTTTATTTATTTATTTTTAGAGAGAGGGGAAGGGAGGGAGAAAGAAAGGGAGAGAAACATCAGTACGTGGCTGCCTTTCGCATGCCCCACCCCCCACCCCCGACTGTGGGACTGGTCTGCAATTCAGGCATGTGCCCCAACTGAGAATCGAACCAGCGACCCCTTGGTTTGCAGGCAGGCACTCAGTCCACTGAGCCACACCAGCCAGGGCAATTTTTTATTGGTTAATGCATCTTGAATGTTTGTGTTACAAGTAGAATGGGATCTCCGGAACACTCGTGCTCTCTCTCTCTCTCTTTCAGTAGCATTATTAAAGTATAATTAATATACAATAAACTGTTCATACTTAGGTGTATCATTTGATGAGTTTTGATATATGTATACGCCCCTGAAACCATCACCACAATCAAGATAATGAACACTTCTATCACTCCAGAAGTTTTCTCATGCCGTGTTGTAATCCATCTTCCAACCTGTCCCTTTCCCTTCTCATCCCCAGGGATCAATTTATCGACTTTCTGCCACTATGGATTAGATTAAGTGTTCTACAATTTTACATAAATAGAGACATAAATAGTATTTTGGTGGGGAAAAGATCTGGTTTCATTCAGTGTTGTTTTTCGAGATTCATTTGTATTGTGTATGTTAGTTTATTCCTTGTTAAAGCTGGGTAATATTCCATTGTGTGTATATACAGTGGTTTATCATTTACCTGTTGATTGATATTTGAAATGAAATATACTTCTTATACTTAGTCATAGCCCCAGGGAATTTTGTTTGTTTGTTTGATTGACTATGTTTTCCCAGGGTCTTACTATACATGTTAAGAAAGGTGGACAAAGGAGCTACTCGGAAGGATGGTTTGCCCTGAGTTGACCATCAGTGATGTATCTCACTCTCTCTCATCTTTGGCAGGTTTTGGTGTTAAGATGCTCAGTACTGCTGACATGAAAAGCAGTCAGTACGTTCCCATGCATAGCAAACAGATCCGCGGACTGGCTTTCAGCAGTCGGTCCAATGGCTTACTTCTCTCTGCTTCCCTAGACAACACTATTAAACTGACCAGGTGAGTGCTTTGGGGAGGAAGATGAAACTTGGGCTGTTTAATGTTGAATAGCATGGAAATTAATATTTGTGTTATAAGGACCTTAATTTAGGGTTTTTTTTGTTTGTGTTTATTTTTGTTGTGGATTTTTTGTTTTGTTTTGGTTTTGGTTTTGGGTTTTTTTTGTCTTAAGTCATCGTCTTCTGAGATCTGGCTACAAAACATTATGCGTAGTGTCTTACTTCTGTACAATTATATATGTTACAGAATATATCTAATAAGCCCTAGCCAGGTGGCCCAGTTGGTTGCAGCGTTGTCTCAATGTGCCAGGGTTGTGGATTTGATTACCCGTCAGGGCACATACAGTAGTCAACCAGTGAATGTGTGAATAGGTGGAACTGTGGATTGATGTTTCTCTGCCTGTCTTTTAAATCAATAAAAATAAAAATCTTTTAAAAGTTTACATAATATATCTTAAGCCATGCAGATAAGAGTAACACCCTTGAGATGATAAACTGACAATATGAAGTCATTATACCAGCTTTTACCTGGATCATTGTGCCTAACAGAAATGCTTACTGGGAGCTCACTCTCCTTGGGTGCTGTGATGATTTCTCGTATTGGAAGTAGTTCTAATTAGATGTGATAGTTGGCTTCCTGTTTAATTTCTGCAGGTAAATCTGAGGGACATCATGATAGCACACTTACAAGTTTTTTGACTTTGCAAGAATGCTTCAGCTTAATGTACCGTTAATGCGCATTAACGGTACATATATATGTACCGTTATATAATAATGGACATTAGTTATATAACATTAGTTATATATATGTACCGTTATATAATAATGGGCATTAGTTTAATGCGCATTAACGGTACATATATATGCTGTGACTTTTTTTCAGTGTTAAAAATGGGGTTAAGTAAAAAGGTTATTAATGACTACCTCTAGGTAGTTGGATTATAATTTATTTTTATTTTTCTTATATTTTCTACATGGACTAGCATAACCTATATAATAAATAAGTATGGAGAATGTAATGCAAGTACAGTGGGAATGTACTGTGTCTGTGTCCCTTTAATTTACTCTTACTACCTTACAGCTCGGAGGAGAACCCATGTGCCTCGCCCTCCACCCCTGCCCCCACAAAAAAGAAAATATTTTGGAGTTACAACGTGTTATCTGGGCAGTCCTTAGAGGAAATTGGGAATTTTAAATAGTTTGGGGGCATGGATGTATTCTTAAGTGATCAGCATTAAAATGATAATCTTTATGTCTTTGTTATGTATTCGATTTTCTTAATGCATGGTTGTAAAACTCTTATAATTCCACAGCCTGGAGACAAATACGGTAGTCCAGACTTACAATGCTGGACGTGCTGTCTGGAGCTGCTGCTGGTGTCTTGATGAAAACAATTACATCTATGCCGGACTGGTCAATGGTTCAATTCTAGTATATGACCTTCGAAACACGAGTTGTTATGTCCAGGAATTAGTACCTCAGAGAGCCAGGTAGGGAGCCACTCACTTTTTTCTTGTAGGTAGCAACTCTCTCTTGGCCAGTTATTATATTAATCATTTGTTTCCAAGAGTGTTTCTCAGTTGGTCAGAATTCCTCACAGAGGGCAGTTCTTTCTGAATCCACTGATTTGTTCTCACTTAAGAATCAGTAAGATCCTTAGAGTTTGTGTACATGTTATTTTACATGGTAGAAAGTTCTGGTATGAGGTATAACCAGCTTCATAGAATAACTCATCGCCCAACATGGCAAAGTGAAGTCAGATCTACGGTCAGTACTCAACTCCACCTGATATGAACTATGTGATTTTGACCGGTTGCGATCTTCATATGCAAAAAATGGTTAGTACACAGTTGCTTTTGTAGCAACGTGTTTATCACACAGGAGGAAAACGGTAAAAGGTAGCCCAATAAAAAGTGATTTAAAACTTCCCTAATCCACAGCTAAACCAGTTTGGTCTAAGGATGCCATATATTACTCTGACTAATTTATAATCCAGTTATAGACCTGGGAGGTTTGTGAAGTTAGCTCAGGTTCTTAGGGTGGGTGGCCACCAGCACCACTGGGGCTCTTCGGAATATGTTGAATACCTCTCGGGCATAATGCTCTCCTGGCAGCATAAAGGTCTTAAAAGGAGAGAGAGGTTTGTGACCTGGGCCGAAATGAGAAGCGTCTTAAGAGAAAATTTTTATTTGCAATATGAATATATATTTTAAAAGAGGAAATAATATAAAGATATAACTACAATAATAATTACTGATTGAAACCTAGTCTCAACAATTTGGGGTTTTCTTTTCATTTGGATGGGGTAGAATCATACTTCAGCGATGTTTGTGGTTTGTGGGCCTGAAGGTGATTGATGTAAACTTAAACAAATGTGAGATCCAGGCAAAGTATCTACCATTGATGTAGAGGGACCCACATAGAGTAGGCAGTAAAATAAAGCAAATAGCAAGGAAATAATATTTGTATGTATTGTCTTTATTTTAGCTTGCTTTGGTTAGCTGCATTGTGACAGGGAAATGAAGTAAGGCAGTTAGCCCTGGCCGGGTAGCTCAGTTGATTAGAGCGTTGTCCCAATACACCAAGGTTGCGGGTTTGATCCCTGGTCAGGAAAAATCAACCAATGAATGCATAAATAAGTGGAACAACAGATCAGTGTTTCTCTCCCTTCCTCTCTAAAATATTAATAAATAAAAATTAAAAAAAAAACCCTGACTGGTATGGCTCAGTGAGTTGGACATTGTCCCATAGACCAAAAGCTGGCTCATTCAATTCCCTGGTCAGTGCACATGGCCTGGGTTGCCGGCCAGGTTGCCAGCAGGGGGCGAGCAAGAGGCAACCAATCTGTTTCTGTGACACATAAATGTTTCTCTTCCTCTCTTTCTCCTTCCCTTCTCTCTAAAAATAAAAATTTTTAATAAAAATTTTTAGAAAGAAAGAAGGCAGACAAAGCGCTTTGGCACCTTTAACAGAAACAAATTCATAGGAATATAACCTGTAAGATAATATTTCTGAGGGAATTCTTGGGATAGTCTTGATTATATGCGTGCAGAAAGAGATGTAGAAAATCTCTAAAGAAGCAGTCCTGTTTATAAATTAAAATGTGTGTATGTCCTTTTATTTCTGCAAAGTGGGTTGGTAGTTTTTATCGGATGTCAGAAGATAGTGACTCACAGAAGGCTTTTAACCTCCTTTATAGAGGTAGAAATGTGCTTAAGGAGGGGTTCTGGTAGTGGGATCTGGAATAGTCCAAGTATTAGAATGTGAGGCATGGGCTCCTTTCTTTCCTTTCAGGTGCCCGCTGGTGTCCCTGTCATACATACCCAGAGCTGCCTCAGCTGTATTTCCATATGGTGGAGTGTTGGCTGGAACCTTGGAGAATGCTTGCTTCTGGGAGCTAAAAACAGGCTCTTCTCATCGGCCTCATGTGCTGCCCATGGAGACAGGGGGCTCCATAGACTTTCAGACAGAGAGCAGCACCCGGCACTGTCTTGTGACCTACAGGCCTGGTGAGTATTGGGATGCCCTCATGGGACCACCTGTGATTTGTTGGGAGCACATTTGTGGAGGGGTGGAAAGGGAGAGTTTTCCCTGTCCTTCAGTAATATTGGTAAGCTCCTCAGACCAACAGCTCTTACTACAGTAGTGAGGGCAATGATCCCAGGTTTCTCCATAGAGCCTGCCTTCCTGCTCCTCACTCGTGTGAACTGGGACAGATTCTGCCAGGTACTCCTTGGAAATAAATCAGCCGCTGTAGGAGCCCTTACGACTTAAAACAGTAACGGAATAAGGAGGCCTCCTTTTGAGGCCATTGAGCCACTTCTCAGATCATTGTCATGTCTTCTGTCTGCTCCTCACTTAAGAGAAAGGCTCAGACAAAGGCAACCATATAGGGCCCAGAGTAGGCCTACATTAGTTGTTCCTTCTTATTTGGGGGCAATATAGGTAAGTGGAGAGTAGACGGACAACTGTGGTTGTGTGGGCTAAGCTAGCTAAACTTCTCTCTGCCTCCAGAACTAGGGTGGAATCCCTAACAACCAACTGTGCTTAAATGCATAGGTTCTTTCTGGCCTGAAAGGCATGAATCTATGTTGATAAGCTGTACTGATGGTTAGGTAGATGTTTCGTCAGAGATAGTCATCAAAGTGCCATACTTCTGCTACTTGTGGGTAGATGTAATCATTTAAAATTTTGTTTGTACTGAGAAGTTGCCTCAGCAGAGTCTTCTGATCCTTTCACTTCTTAGTCATCTTATAGGTCTTCTGTCTCCAAGATTCATGCGTTGTGTGTGACGTGTGGAAAACTTGGAGGTTCCATTTTGTTCTGTAGCTTTTGTTTGCCTTCCAGCAGAACCACAGATCTATGTTTCCCCTTCAATAATAGTTTCACTTTATAAAAGTGTACAGTTATGGGGCTAATGTGGTCCCCACTGGAGGAAGGAAAAAAATTATAGTCAAACTGTTAAGATAAAACCCAAGCAGAGGTCTAACAGGACACAGTGATTTTACTGAAAATGATAGCTCATTCTCAAATTGTTTCTCTCATAGGCAAAACCTATTGTAGATAACTTGCTTTATTCTAGGCTAGAGCTCTGAATTTCATTTGTGCTGCATTATTTTATTCTTGTTATTGTTTACTTTGTAGCTATCTTGATAAATTGGTGGCTTTTCCACTCAACTAGGTTGTAAGTGTCTGAGATACTTGGTTAATTTCTTTGGACCATCTCCATGGAACAACACTTTTCTCTCTCTCATAGATAAAAATCACAACACCTTACGAAGTGTGCTGATGGAGATGTCCTACAGGCTGGATGAAACTGGAGAGCCAGTCTGCTCCTGCCATCCTGTACAGACATTCCTTGGGGGACCCACTTGCAAACTACTGACCAAAAGTGCAGTTTTCCAAAACCCAGAGAAGAATGGCAGCATCCTGGTGTGTACTGGCGATGAAGCATCAAATTCTGCCCTGGTGAGCCTATTATTTTTTATACAAAATGTATAAAGCAAAAGCCAAAGTTCTGCTCCATAATTATACCTCTGAGAACGTATGTGTACATATGTTTGCTTAGTTTATTTTTTACACGAGTCACACTTTACATACTGCTATGTGGCTTGCTCTTTTCCCATTTAACTTCCCGTCTTGGATATCTTTCCATTTCAATACCTCTAGATTCACCTCATTTTTTAAATATATGCTAGAGTGTTCCATGGGCCATATTTTGAACCTAAAAAAAAAAAGACTACTGAAACCCCTATAAAATAATGATTCAGGCATCAGCTCTCTCAATCCTGGGTGAAACCAATAGATGAAGGGTTGGTGGGGAATTTCACAATGCAGGGATCAGCCTGTTACCACTTGAACATGTAGCTCAACCTTAGCATCAATGTAAGTGGATTTATTGGGAATAATTTCCCTCTGATGCAAGACAGTGTCAAGCACAAGGGCGCCTTTTATGAGATGTCCTTGAACTTTAATTCAAGCCTTATTTAAGTATATATGGGTAAAATGACATGAAATTAGCAAAGAAAAAATAGAATTGATAAAACAGGTATAGTAAAAGCTTAATCAGTTGGGTAATGGGTTGCTTATTATACTATTCTACTTTTAATACTTAAATTTTTTTTTGTAATAAAAAGTTTTTAAAAGAAAAAGCACTAGTTCGAAGATAGGTTCCAAATGGCATAAACAATAAAATATTTAAAAAATTTTTAAAAACAAGATAGGTTCCATGAGGCCAGGGACAAGGACTTTGTCATATTGTCCCTTCCGTCCCTAAAAGACTGCCCAGCACATATTGAACATATGAATGCTAGTTAGGCTTGGTCTTTGAGAGGTGAACTAATGGCTGATTATAGTAGATGAAGCCATACCTAGATATGTCAGGTGTGCCGATTTTATGCAGCCTGTGAGGGTTAGGTCTTTGATTCCCCAGGCAGTGCTCTCTCTGCATCTCTTTCAAAGTTGATGAGAAAGGAAGCAAGTTTCCCAGCTGAATTGAATGACTACTTTTTATCTTTACTTGCCTTTTTTAGCTGTGGGATGCTCGCAGTGGCTCCTTGCTGCAGGATCTGCCAACTGATCAGCCTGTCTTGGACGTCTGCCCTTTTGAGGCAAACCATAGCAGCTACTTGACTACCTTAACAGCGAAGACGGTCCAGATCTATAAGTGGGAGTGACCTTGGTCTTAACACTTGCAAGGCATGCTACTGGCTAATATTACATGTTGTTTGCTAGCACCTAACATTCTTGAGCAAGATCCCTGCTTACTCCCTGTGGGCTAGAACTTTTGGGAACATGGTTCCTTTAGATTAGTATGATTCTAAGACTCCAGATCACTGAAACACTACAGAGTGTGTATTTGCTGTGTTCATCAAAAGAGTAAGTGACTGGTACTGTGTCTATGTTATCCCTTTCTTGGGTTAAAAGCCTTCGTGAATCTTTGTTGAGAATATGTTCTTTCAATCAGACTGTCTGCTGGACCGCAGAGCATATCCTCCCAGCAGTCTTTTAGGATACGATTGTACACCAACCATTTCCTAGCCCCTGCCTGAGTGGTCTTGTTACATGGGCAATTTGGTTTGGGAATGCCTGTGTCCCTGAAGGGACTCTAACCATTTGATGCTGCTTGGATGCAGTGTGGATGCAGAAATCTTCAGCTGAACACAAGAGGGCACTATATCTTGCATAGGATTTGATCTATTTCTGACCTTTAAGGCTGACAGCTTTTTAGTAAGTTGGTTTCACCGCCACAGAAGTGTGTAATAGAGCACATCTGGTTTACTTTGTGGCAGCCACAATTACTTTCCAGTCTTGCAGTGCTAGGATGTTGGCATGCCCCATGTTGGAGGCAGCTGATAAGCTATAGACAACTTTCCTAATGCTGAGTACATTAAGTTCATTGGATTGTGAGAACCAAGGAAAGAGACCAGTTACTTGAGCAGTTGGGAAGACTTTTTGTTTGTTTTCCTAGCCAGCCTAGGATCTCAGGAGTGGTTTTATATAAATAAGTCAGTGCTTTGAAGACCGTTCCTTTTCCCTCTCATTAGGAAAAGATGAGTGAGTGATATGTTAAAGCTCTTACTTGAATCTCCTAGTATATCAGGAGCAATAGGATGATAACTAAGAGAGGTTTACAAAAGAGAAGTTGCTCAGACTTGCTGCTGCTGCTGAAAACAAGAGAAGGGCTTGTCTCTTCCCTTCTGAAAGAGTTCCCACCTGAATGAAGCCACCCATTCTGAATGAGTGGCTGTTCTTGAGCATGTAAAGCCTTCCCTATGTGAAAATAATGTTTGATTCCAAGTTCTTTTGAATTGCCTCCCTTTCTAATCTTTCCTAAAAGTGTTAGTAAAATGGTTATTCTCAGGAAGGTAATAGTGGTTGGAGATCTGTGGATTACAGGAGATGCCCATCAACTTTTTTTAAAACTCTGGATTGTCTAAATTTGGGCACTGCACTTCTCCCCGGTAGAGGGCTCAGGAGTGTGATTTTCTTAAATAATTGTTGTAGAAATGCTACTGTTTTTATTTTTAAATAGTTATGACCAGTCAACTCCTGAGCTATTTCCAGCATTTCTCACCAGCAAGGGATTATTGCAGTAGATTCCCCCAGAGTTCCAATTTCTAGTTGTGCCTTTTAAAGAGTGGCCTTCTATTTTAGGAATTTTTCAAAAAGTCAGTTTTCAGGGCCAGGGAAAGAGCCCCCTTTTCTCAGAGGATATATTCCTTTTGATAAGTTAATGGTTTGATTGCCCAGGCCTAGAGCTTCAGTGGCAGAATGGGATTTGAATTAAAAAGCAGAACACATCTGGTTTCAGTAGATTGTCACAGAGAGGGATGCAGATGGTTCAAACCCTGGCTGCCTTTTGTCTTGGGCAGCAGTAGGATTAGACTAGCCTTCAAGTACAGTCAAGGGATGCTGATTAATTTGCCTAAGCCTAGCAGCCAAGTGACTTATTACCACAGAAGTTGGGTGAATCTCAGCTCTTGCCAATCCTTGCATTCCTCCAGTAAATTTGTATGGTTTAGAAACAGATTCATGTGACTGTGACTGATTTCTCTAAAGGAAAAAAACCCTGACCTTTAGCCACCCCTCAACACGGCACCTGGCAGGAGATTGTATTTTAGACCTGGGCTCTGGTGTCCTGTACAGGACCCAGCTCTTCCTTACCATGCTTCTTCGTTGCTGTCTCTTAAGGTTGTTTCCCCATTTGAGGGTTTGGAGTTATAAGCAAACTCAAAATATCTCGTTGTGTATATCCTTGTACCTACTTTGAAAACAGGGCGATAGTTAGTGTTTGTGTTTTGTATTTTAATGTTAATGTGAAAATAAAGAATCTACTAAGTTTAATAGCTCCTGGTGTCTTTTTGTCTCTTTGACTGCCAGCAGAGGCAGGAACATGTCTGCCTCTTGGGAGTGGGCTATAATCCCAGCGAGGTAGATTTCACTTCAAGCAGTACTAGGTCTGAGTTATATAATTACCCTGGATCTGAAGTAAACATCGTATTTAAATTGATGAGATGGTTGAGGCTTTAGCTAGCAATTCTGTTTTACTGTTGCTAATAAGAAGCTGTGTGTTAGCCTCTTATGAACCCCCCTTCACTGGTCATTTGTTTATTCTGAGATTTATGGGCCTAAACTCCAAAAACTACATTTCTCAGACTGCTTTTGCCTTCTAGCTTCCCATTAGTTTCTTTCAATCCAGGACAATAATGTGGGAGGGTGCAAGAAGAGACGACTTTACCTCTTGTTTCTTTTCATCTTTGTCAGCTCTTCTGATGGTGACAACAGCATTGGGCAAGTGTGGGCTCCTGGGTTCCTGCTCAGCACAGTTCTGGCTACTCGCCGCAGTTTCTTTGTTCTGTTCAGTTCAGGAATTTCTATTGCCAGAAATGATGGTGTTCAGGGATTAGATTGGAAAGGCTGAAAAAGCCTGTCAGCTGAATAGCAAAATGGAGTATGCTAGATGCCAGGAGGACTGAGTCCATAGGTGGAGTTTACTGTTGTCCTGGAGCCTGGTGTTCCAAGAGAAAATGACAATCTCTGGAGTAGAAGTAAATCCCAAGTTACCAAGAAACCCAATATTCTCTTTCACTGTACTCTTTTTTTTTTTTTCCGTCTCAGTGATTGAGCGTAAGTGAAATTCTGAAAGTACATGTTTTTGTGCCCTGTCCTTTGTTGACTTTTGTTTGTTGGTAATAATGTATGCTGTTTGTTTATCCCTTTATAGTTCACAAAGCCCTTTCCCAGTATATTATTTTTTAAGCAATGTTGTAGAATAAGTATTGTTATTCTAATTTAAAGGGGAAGAAACAGGTTTAAAATCCTATTAAAGGAAAATGACATTTAGGTGGTATTTAATTAAATTTTACATATCCTAGTCTTTCTGTTTTATACTTTTAATTACTGATAGCTAAGTAGGAGTTGGGAAACCTGGGTGAAAGCTCACTTTCACTTTTTGATATCTGTGCCTCCAGAATAGCCTGGGCTAATTTCCCACTTCTACATATAAAATGGAAATATAATACACAGTCATGCACATTATTCCAACTCTTTACATTCTTCCAAATGCCCTCATTTGCTTTGGATTTCTTGGTGCTGAGACTGGGAGCACCACTGTTCTGTTGTTGAGTCCATGACACGTGAACTAGAACCACCTGTTCAGTGCTCATCACAGGTGAAGTAAAGAGAGCAAGAAAGATGGTGGTGGAGCTGCTCGGGCTTGCCCTCAGAGAAATACATGGAAACTGGAGGAGCTCGCTTACCCAGCTTCTGTGGAGAAACCCAGGCCGGCTAGGCGAATTCTAAGCACAGTGCTGTCTCCCAAGCAGAAAATACATAGGAAGCGCTCAGACTGTAATTACTGAATAAACGAATACTAAAATGACATGTCAACAAGGGGTAAATTTTCCTAGGGAGGCTCTAAAATGTTGAGACTTGAAATAAGCATTAAAGGATAAAAAATTTTAGAATGAACGGGTTAAAACTTCATGGGTCACTGTTACTTCTATTTGATCTTGAAATCTTGGACATGGCAAAGGTCAGGATGTTGCCTGAGGAAAGGGAGAATACTAAGGCAGTCCTGTGTTACAGCAATAGTTACTAAAGACTGATGGACCAGTACTGGCTTAGTTGTTGGGAAAAACGTATTCTTGGAGACTATAATCAGAAATTTTTGAAAATTGTTCCAAGTATTTGAGCTTCATAGTCAAGTTTGGGAAAGTATGCTTGTACTTTAGAAGATGCAATAGTCCTCAAACAGGAAAAAATGGTAAGAAGTGAGGAGGAAAAACTGCTCTGCCCAAACATCTCCTTTCACTGTGCTTGCTTACATAGTGGATGATAGAGAGCGACTAGAGGGTTTCAGGGTAGTAGGAACATTTCAGCCACTCAGCAGTGTGAACAGTAGTTGTGTTCACTGATGTCTTTCTGTGTCCAGCATCCTGCTGAGCACTGTGAGGGTAGTTGTGAGGTGGTTAATGACTACCTTTACTAGCTTTTGCTTGGCAATTAAATCACACACTAGCTGAAAAACTCTTCCCGTTGCACTTAGATTTAAAAGTAGACTTAAACCTAATGCAGTTGTTTTCTGTTTATCCCATGTGTTTTTGGGGGGGATTAATCGAGTGCTTTTCATTCCAGTATTTTTTTTTCTTCTCTTAGCTTTTCACTTACACATTCTTGTTGTATTCCTTTAGTGTTTACCCTAGACTCTGGGGCCTAGAGATTATAGTCTGCATCCTTGATTATGTGCCATGGGAGCCATATCACTATCACAAGTTATAATCACTCATCATTGTCCACATTTTTACCCTTCCACTGCTCTTTCTTTCTTACTTAATACTGTGCTGGGGAATCACTTTCCTTCAGCCTAAAGTAATGCAGTTCTGTTAGCAATGAATTACCTCACTATCTCAGCTTCAGTTTGTCTGAAAATGTCTTTATTTCATTTTTTTAAAAGTTAGGACTTTATTCTTTAAGCAGTTTTATTTAGGTTCACAGCAAAATTGAGGGAAAGGCACCTATCCAGTATGGCTCAGTTGGTTGGAGTATTGCCCAATACACAAAAGGGTTGGGGGTTCAATTCCTGGTCAGGGCACATAACCTAGGTTGCAGGTTCTACCCCCAGTTGGGGTGTGGGTGGGAGGCAGCCAATGGATGTTTCTCTTTTCAGTGCTGAATAACATTCCATTTTCTGGATATACCAGTTTGTTCATCCATTCACCTACTGAAGGACATCTTTCTTCCAAGTTTTGACAATAATGAACAAAGCTGCTATAAACATCTGTATGCAGCTTTTTGTGTAGATATTGTTTTCTTTTTTTAAATCTTCACCCAGGGATACGTTTATTGATTTGAGAGAGAGAAACATCAATGTGGGAGAGAAACATTGGTCGGTTGCTTCCCTCATATGCCCTGACCAGGGATCGAACCTACAACCAAATCCGCAGCTGTGGTATGTGCCCTGACTGGGAATCAAACCCGCAACCCTTCAGTGCACTCACAGGACTACGCTCCAACCAGCCGAGCCACACAGACCAGAGTGACCTTCATTTTTGAAACACATTTCCCTTGGTTGTAGAGTTCTAGGTTAGCTGTAGTTTTTTTCTTTTAGTATTTAAATTATATCATTCCACTATTTTCTGGCCTCCATAGTTTCTACTGAAAAGTTAGATACCACTGTTATTGCTTTGAATATATTGTGTCTTTTGTCTGCTTTTAAGATTTTCTCTTTCTTTTTTTATTTTCAGCAGTTTCAGAATGATGTACCAATGTGGTATTTTTTTATATTTACCTGCTTGGGGTTCACAGAACTTCTTACCTATAAGTTGATATTTGTCATAAGTTTTAAGAAATTCAAAGCATTGTCTTTTCAGATACTGAGCTATACCATTCTCTTTCTCCTCTCCTTTTGGGACTTGAATTATATATGTGTTAGAACTTTTGACTTGTGTCCCATGTATCTCTTATAATTTTTTTTTAACTCTTTTTTTTCCCCTCTGTTTCTTTGGATATTTTCTATTGACCTCTTTTCTTTCAGTAATTCTGTCCAGTGCTGTAGACTGAATATTTGTGCACTCCTCCCACCCCCAAATTCATATGTTGAAATTTTGACCCCCAGTGTTATGATGGTGGGGCCTTTGGGTGGTGATCAGGTCATGAGGATGGAGCCCTTGTGACTGGGATTACTGCCCTTATAAAAAGAGACCCCAGAGAGCTCCCAGACATCCTTCCACGACGTGAAGTTATAGCAGGAAGAGAGCTATCTACTAACCAAGAAGTGGGCTCTCACCAGACAGACTGAATCTGTTGGCACCTTGATGTTGAGCTTTCCTGCTTCAAGAGCTGTGGGAAATTAATTCCTATCGTTTATAAGCTACCCAGTCTATGGTGCTCCATATAGCAGCCCAAACAGACTAAGGCATCCAGTCTGCTGTTGAAGTCCTCTAATGAATTTTAATTCAGTTCTAGAATGTTTGCTTATTTATATAGAATCTAATATTCTGCTGATACTCTTCTTTTTAAATCTATTTCTTTTTTCTTTTTAAGATTTTATTTTATCTTTAGACAGGGGGGAAGGGAGGGAGAGAAACATCAATGTGTGGTTGCCTCTCACATGCCCCCCTACTGGGGACCTGGCCCGCAACCCAGGCATGTGCCCTGACTGGGGAATTGAACTGGGGACCCTGTGGTTCTCAGGCTGACACTCAATCCACTGACCTATACCAGCCAGGGCTATTTTCTATAACATAGAAATCACAGTTATTTTAAAGTCTCCACCTAATATATCCAGTATCTGAATCATAAGGAGTTTGTTGACTTTCCTTTTGGTTTTGGTTATTTAGTTCAATTTTGTTTTATTTTTAGCGTAAATTTTTTATTCAGTGCTGTACAATGCAGATTAAAAATTGTACAGGCTCTGGATGATGTTATCTTTCTCTAAAAAGTTTTTCTTAGAGACAAAGAACTGGTTAGTCACCTTGACCCCACTGAGGCATATTTTAGATTTTTTTAGAGTTGGCTTATTGCAGTTTTGCCCTTTCTTCAAAAGCAAGTTCCATGTTCCTAGGATGTTGTCCTTTCTCCTAGAATTTGGCCCTTATTCCTAGGGTGTAAACCTTCTGAGGTCTCAGTTAAAAGACTGGGTATTTGCTAAGGACTGTATACCTCAGCAGGATTTAACTCTTAAATTCTATGTCCTCAGTACTTATGCAGCCACGGAAATCTCTTTCAATTTATTGTTTTGTTAGCTATTATTTTCTTCTGAATCTGTTGGTGTCTCACCCTGTGCCTGCAAAGCTTAGGAGTCAGTCAATGACTTGAGAGAAATCTGTTCACAGACTTTTGGCTCTTTCCCTATGGTTTCCTTCTCCAGTATTTTGCCCCTTTAAGTCCCTGCCATTTGAGACTCCTACCTGTGTATTTTTAGCCCAGTAAAATTGCTGCATACTGCATGGGTTCAATTCTTCTGAGCCACAATTTGGACAATACACTCAGGGAAAAAAAAGTCTGCACTGGAGGATCCCTGTATACTTTCCTTTTCTTAAAGATTGTGTGTAGCCCCTCTTTTCCTGACTGCATTGGTTACTTTCTAAGCCCTTCCAAAGACATTTTATGTATCTTATCTAGATTTTTTGGTTTTATTTTAGTGAAAATGAAAACTGTTAGTCATGGTTGGAATCCTCCCTAATAACATGTATGTGTAAGGTCTACAGGGCCCTGTATGATCTGACCCTTGACCAGTTCTCAACTCCTTCTAGTCCCCTCTTTTCTCATTTTAATTCAGCCACATAGACCTTCATCTTGAATGCTTATTCCTACATCAGGGTCTTGAACTTGTTGTTAACTTCTGCTTCTGGAACACTTTTGCTTTGGTCTAAATTTTTTTCCCCCCTAAATTCATATGTTGAGACCCATGCCCAATGTGATGGTATTAGTAGGAGACGGGACTTTTTTTGAAAGTGCTTAGGTCATGAGAGTGGAGCTCTCATGAATGGGATTAATGTTCTTATATGAGACCCCACAGAGCTTCCTAGCCCACTCCACTGTATCAGGACACAGAAGTTGGCAGACTGCAACCTGAAAGAGGGCCTTTGCCACAACCCTGCTAAGGTAGCACCCTGATCTCAGACTTTTGGCCTCCAGAACTGTGAGAAATAAACTTGTATTGTTTATAAGCCATCAAGTCTAACTTTTTGTTACAGCAGCCTGAACAGACTAAAACAACTTTAGATCCAATCTTTACATAGTTGTCCTCTTTATGCCATTTGGCTCAATTTTTTCCTAGTTGCCTTCATATAGAAGTTCCTCCCCACCCCAGCCAATAAAAGAAAATAAAGTATCTTTTATTCTCTTTATAGCACTTAACACTGTCTGAAATTATCTTGTTCTTTGTTTACTGTCTTATTATCATATTAGCCAGTGCTTAGGCAATGCCTTGGCATGTAAAAAATAACTGCTTAACAGATATCTATTGAATGGGAAAATTAAAAAACTAAGGGTACAGCCCTGGCTGGTGTGGCTCAGGGGACTGAGTGCTGGCCTGCAAACCAAAAGGTCACCGGTTCGATTCCCAGTCACACATGCTTGGGTAGCAGGCGAGGTCTCTGGTAGAGGGTATGTGAGAGGCAACCACACATTGATGTGTCTCTCCCTCTCTCCTCCCCTTCCTCTCTCTCTAAAAATAAATAAATGAATAACATCTTAAAAACAAAAAAACACTGAGGGTACAATAAAGGGTAAAATGAATTCCTAGTTTGTGACAGAGGTAGTAATATTTTATCTTAAAAAGCCAGTGAGGCCAGGAGACCCACTTGGGTCGACCCTCTTTCCAGTGACTTGAGGGTTTGTGACTTTTGGTAGGTCTAGGCTTGCTGCCACAGCCTGATCTGGCCAGGCTCCCAGATTTCTCATGGTATCTTGCTTCTTGGTCACTGTGATTTCAAGATAGGCTCATATACGCCTCCCTATCTCCACAGACAATCTGTGACTGGGCATAGGGTTTCCTCTTTGCAGGATGAGAGAGAGGCAACTGCTGACTCTTGGCAGATTGTCAATTTCTAGCCATGAACTGTCTTGAAATAATCTCCCACTTGTCTGAATACATGCAGATCCATCATTGAAAATTAATGGCCCCTAGTTCTTAAAAGAACTCCTGGTCATGTCCCTTGTATGCCTAATTGAGACTTACCTATGCCATGTATCTGTTAATGAATATGTGCACTTATCTGGTCTACCCTGGGCTGCCTTAGTCAATGCTTAAGGTTAGCAAAAGTCTCAGGACCATTTTATGGCAGTAGCAGATGTGAATGTTGGTGGAGAGGCCAACATGCCCTTATTCTTAAAGATAGAGGCCTGGAGTCAGCCACAGTGGGCAGTTTGTATCCCCCAGAATATTCTGTTTCAGGCCTCCTTATAGAGCTTCACCCCACATCCCAGGCTCTAGTTATGTCTGATCTGTTTTGACTACCCATTTGTAGGTCAGCACAGCCAGAACAGCCAAAGCTGTATTTTTTAACATGTCTGACTAGTTGGTCTCACATTCTCCAAGCTGCCATCATTCCGCAACATGCTGGATTGGCAGAATAGGATACAAGTGTACCAGGGCAGTGGAAAGCCCCAGGGATTCTGGTCCTAGGCTAGCAGAGTTCATCCATCCTGAGTGGGCCATTTAATCCTGCTGTGCAGAACTGTTATTACCACCTCTGTGCCGTTCCTCAGTTTACTGTATTTTGCCATGTATAATGCACACTTTTTTGCACAATTTTTGAGGGGAAAATAAGGGTGTGCATTATACATAGGTATAATAATCCCGTGTATAATGTGCACCAAAACATGGGTGCACTATATGCGGGAGCTCATTATACATAACAAATAAGTTATTTCTTTTCAGTCCTTTTTATTTTATTTACCTCCCATTCTTCTTTCTTGCTTTTTTCTCTTTTCCTTCTATGATTGTTTTGTATAGATAAAATCATACTGTCTTATTTTGACTTTCCTGGTTTTCTTGCCTATTATGGCATATGTACTTTCTGTGGTTATGGAAAATTTACTGTGGGCCAATACCTCTCATTGTGGGGAGGGGGCAATTTTGTCCCCCAGGAGACATTTGAAAATGTGTAAAGACATTTTAATTGGCCTGGGGGATTGCTTCTAAACATCCTACAATGCACAGGGCATTTCTGCACAACAAGCAAGTACCTAATTCCCAACGCCAATAAAGCATCATTTTTGACAAACCCTGCTGTAGATATAATTTTTGATGGTTACATATTGTTGTTGGAAAGCCATTTATTTATTTAAACACCAGTCCTCTGTTGTTGGATATTTACTTTTTTTTTTAACCTAATACAAATATTGAAATATGCTCATGTGTTTTGAATTAACACAAAACATAAATATTCCTGTTTTCCTATAAATACTGAACCACATTTCAGGAATGGATATTGTAAATGTCAAAGGATCATGGCAATTAGAACCCAACCCAGTCGTGATACATGCCTTAAATGACACAGTGAAAGCAGAAAAACTTCGGGAAGATCTCTCTCCTAAGGAAAGGAAGGGGACACTGGTTGTGAGTTGAAAAAACCAACCCCTGATGAAAGTACTGCATACCAGTCAGCAAGAACAGTTACCCAGGCACAGATTTAACAGGCCTTGAAGATGTGTTTTCTTTTCCTCTTTTAAAAGTGAGTTTAAGTTCTGGCTGACAATCAGGTTCACGCGCAGAGAGCTTCACAGTTTATTTATAATCCTGGCCATAACTTTAAATTCCATATTGTGGGCTAGGCACTTTATTATTATTTCTAATCTTCGCAATATAGTTTACATCAGAGCTCCTCCTATTCTTTCGAGATGCACAGAATGAGGTTCGGAGAAGTTAAAGGACTTGCCTAGCCTGGGGAAGAGCAAGAATTGTAAGAGGTCTTTACTTATCCCAGGATATGTGCTCCCAACCCCGATTCAATACTGCCTTCTCTGAGTAAGGGAGACTTTTGAAGCGAGATGAAGGAAGCACGGAGAGATGCAAAAAGAGGCTCTTAGATTGTGGAGTACACCTAATCGTGGAAGTTCACCTCTATATTGAATGGGCAACATACTCTACCGGCCATCTTGGTTATGGCAACCCCAGTCCCTTTTTTTTTTTCTGTGACGACAACCAAGAGAATAAGGCAAAACCGCTCAACCTAGGCTTTTTAAGAACCATCAACTCTCCTGGAATAGAGCGCTGCTTTCCGGCCGGCGGAAATCCTGGGCGTGGGCCGTTCTGAGCGAGGTCTCCTCCCGCGTTCCGTTCCCAGCTCGCGGGCCCGCGCCGGCCGGGGAGGGGCTTGGGTGGGCCCTGTCTACTGTGGCCCTGTCTGCTCCGCCCCCTCATTTAAATACGCGGCGCCGGCGGCTGCGTCGAGCTCGCCGCGGACCCAAGATGGCGGCGTGTGGACGTGTACGGAGGATGTTCCGCTTGTCGGCAGCGTTGCAGCTGCTGCTGCTGGCCGCGGCTGGGGCCCAGAAACTACCGGGCCAGGGCGGCCACAGCCAAGGCCAGGGCGCTGGGGCCAACTTTGTGCCTTTCGTAGGGCAAGCTGGAGGCGGCGGGCCGGCGGGTCAGCAGCTAATCCAGCTGCCTCCGTCATCTCAGCTCCAGCAGCAGTCTCAGCAGCAGCAACAGCAGCAGCAACAACCGCCTCAGCCACCACAGCAGCCTTTCCAGGCTGGTGGGCCTCCGGCCCGGCGGGGCGGAGCGGGGCCCGGCGGGGCTGGCGGGGGCTGGAAGCTGGCGGAGGAAGAGTACTGCAGGGAGGACGTGACCCGTGTGTGTCCCAAGCACACCTGGAGCAACAACCTGGCGGTGCTCGAGTGCCTGCAGGATGTGAGGGAGGTGAGGAGGCGGAACGGGGCCGGGAGGGCCAGGCCTGGTGCGGGCCGGAGGGTGTTGCCAGCCTTGGAAGCCGCTGACGCCGATCTGCTGCTTACCTTGCTTCCTCTGTGCTGCACTTGCTCCTTCCTTCTCTGTCCCTCTCTCCTCCGCGCTTTCCGAGAAGACGCTCCCCGCGCCCCCACCATCCCTCCCTGGTGCCGGGGGTATGGGACGCGTACCCCGACTCCTGGCCGCAGTCCGCCAAGGCCCAGAGTGTGTTTATGTTTGCTTCGGTCTTTTGTGTGATGCTCTAAGCACAGTGGCTCGTCGCCGAAAACCGTTCAGGATTTTACCATCCGTTTCGACTTGACAATGTGTAGAAACCCTCCTTTAAGATGAAAATGGTTGGCATTTTTCTTACGCTGTTGAAGAATCACCCTCAGTTTATTGCCAGAAATAATGTTTGTTTAGATAGCTTGGTTTCTGACCGATGTGTGTTGTAGTCAACAGCCGAATTTACTCTCTTTACCTCATTCTTTTGTGATTCGAACATTCCTGTTATCTACCGGGTGCTGAAACTGATGTATACTTTCACCTCTATTCACTTCTTTTTGGTTTTTTTGTATCTCAAGTTTAAGCAGCTTCTGCAAGTGATTTACAATCCCAGAGCTTGAAAAGTTGGGGCAACATTCGAAGCTGTATTGCATAGACAGTATTTATGATTGGGCTGTGGAGTCTTGTCTTCTTAGTGTCTGAATATGACTTTAACAATACCTCTTAATGAAACCTAGATTTGATGTTATTTGACATGATTCAGTTAAGTGCTAGAGCAGTTCTAGATTTAATGCTGCAGACATATGTGCAAATATGAGAATTTCCAGTCAAAGTTTGGGAGCAAATCTGGTAGGGATACTTAAAAAAAAAGTTTAGGTATATAGAATTAGGCCCAAAGATTGACAAGTCGAATGAAGTTGCTGTTTGATACTTTTTTTTTTTTTTTTTTGACAAATTGTATCATCAGAGTTGTCTAAGGTGTTCCTGGTCATGGGAAGACCACTGGTTTGTAGAATAGGGCTACCCTTGGCAGTCCATCCCCAACTCCTAATCCTATGGTGATATTTGATCTAGTATTCTATACAAAGTAATTCACAAGAGGAAAAGACATACATAATCAGGAGACAGAGAGAAAGGAAGTTTCCAGAGCAGCCAGAAATGTGGGACCTTCAATGACTTCTCAGCTACAACTTGAATACTAGAAAGATGATAACCTCTTCTTGTTCTCTGTTCTTCAGCTACTCCTCTAGTAGATACAGCTAAGACTCTCAACTCTGTCAAACTTTTTAGAATTTCTCTGTTGTCTGTTGAACATGTATAGTAGAAGTGGTTACCTCAAACTAGGATCCTGATATCAGTGACCAAACACATTGTTAGTGGTTTGTGGCAAAACAGGATATTATCAAGAAAAATGGCAAAAAATGGCCCATTCAAGGAGTATGTGTCTTCTTTCTTTGTGTGTACCAGGGACACCACTTACAGGAGCAGTTTTCCTTTGTCATGCATGTAGAAGTACATAGCAGCATATACAACCCATAAAAAGACCTTACCACTTTTGGAGTCTGTTTAGTAGGTGCCATCTTTCAGTAAGTACATTTTTTTCCCTTTATGGGGTAATATATAAACTCTTCCAGGGTAGTTATTGGGTCCTATATTTCCCTTGCAGTTTTCCAGAGTACCTCATTCAGTGCTGAGTCAGTTAATATTGCTGACTGATTGAGGATGATTAAACTAATGGAGTCAGTTTTATGCTCCAAAAGAAGAAAAAGTGTCATGTAATTTGAAGGTGGGAGTATTTAGGGGTGTAAGGGGGATTCTAAATTTCCAATTTAATTAATTTTCCTCCAATTTTATATACATACAAATAGAGTACCATGAAAAACTGTATATATTGTCCAGAAAGTTGAGCTATTTTTAAACTTTTTTTCTTTAAAGACAGCAGAGGAAAATTTTATTCCACTTAGTTTGAGAATTAGTTAAACCTGATTTATGTGCTTGAAAGAGCATAACTTAAACTAGCTAGGTACATTTGAAGTGGAATTATGGAATATGTTTTGTATTTGCTGTTTAGTAAATACGACTATTGATAGGAAAGTCGACGTATGTACCTCTTTATCCTTTGGGACACATATTCAAGGAAGATTTTTCGTCGTGAACTTGCTGTTAGAATTATGAAAAGGCAAAACATATGGGAATTTAAATGGCTACATAGAAAACCACATTTTAATTTTGAAACATGAGGTATATAGTGTTAGGTTAAGTCCTTTTTTTAATTTTAATTTTCTATTACAGTTTGTGTTTAATACTTATTTATATTAGTTACTGGTGTACAGCACAGCAGATGGACAGTCGTATAGGTTACCAGGTTAGTTCTTTAGAAAAAATATTTTTTTATTTATTGATGGGAGTGACAGACATTGAGAGAGAGAGAAAGAAAGAGAGAGAGAGCGCGCGCGAGAGAGCGAGATTGAGATTGATTGATATGTTGTTCTACCCATTTATGCATTCATTGGTTGCTTCCTGTATGTGTCCTGACCGGGGATGGAACCCGCAGTCTTAGCTTATTGAGATGATGCTTTAACCAACTGAGCTACCTACCAGAGCCAGATTAAGTCTTAAATTTAGATATGTTAAAGTTCTCCATAGTGTAGTGTTCAAAGTTATGTAGCAGTTTGCTTACAAAATCTACATAAAGGCATTATGGTTACCTTCAAATAATTTCATCTAATATTAGTCTTAGTTTGACTAATGCATCGTACGAGTATGCCAACAAATTAAAAATATATCATAAAACTGCATACAGACTATAGATTAGTTTACAGCTTTTTCTCAGTCAGCTTGACCATTATTTTAAAGGCTTGTGCTATGGTGGGGGATTCTTTCTTTTTTTAAACACTCTTAGATAAGTCATGTTTATTAAAAGGTGAAGTATCCAGTGGGCCCCCTATTAAAAAGTAGGTGTAATAGCAGTAATGGTGGGATAGTAGAGTCCTGTTGTGTGTGCGTATAATGATTAGTAGTTCTAGTTAATGAGAAACGTAACTAGAAACTATAGGGAAAAGGAAAAATGCACCATGGAGTAAAAGGTAGAGGACTGGTTGATACTAATGCAAGAGAATATATGACTGTCTAGTTAGTATTTGATGAAGAGATAAGACATGTTTATGTTGAGAGTAATTTTAAAATACTTTATGTATTTTTGGCTGAAATGACTAGTAGTGTCTTATGTTTAGAAGTTTTAGATGGAGATATTTGTTCCTTAGGGAAAATTTATTAGTGCTGTACATAGTTTTTCTTAGTTTTTTTTGTTTGTTTTTGTTAGATATATAAAAAACTTTCTAATTTGGAAAATTTCAAACATACGCAGAATAGTATGAGGACTCCCCATGTATGCATCACCCAGCTTTAACTGTCTTTTTTGGGGATGGGGGAACAGGGTTTGGGATACTGGCATATTTTAGCAAATTCCAGACATTGTCATTTTTCTTTAATACTTCAATGTATGCTTCTGATAAGGACTTAAAAAATAAAACTAGAACCTAAGTGTTATTTTTAATATTAAAAAGCATCATGAAATATTTCTTCTGAATTTCTTGGTATCTTCTCTCGATATATTAATTTCAGATTATAAATTTGTGGACCACTATCTCTAAGCTATACACAGAGTGAATGCTTTGCAAATATTTATTTCAGATGGACTATTTTATGTATTGAACAGGTGTTAACTTTGAACATTATAAACCATAAACCCACTTTCAAACTCATAGGTGAACATTTTTCTTGCTCTATCCTTAACCTTCCACTTAACTGTGTCCCAAGATAGTGTACCACACTATCGGTATTATGTCATTTAATACCTTTGATAGCCCTGTGAGCTGGATAGTGTTATCTTATTATTTTAGTTGAGAAACAGGCTCCAAAAGATGAAGTAATTTGTCCTGCATTATAGCCTAAGTGGTTGAGCTGGTATTCAGGAAGTTCTTTTGGACTTCAAAGACCATCTTTTTTTCCAATCTACAATGGATGGTTGCAGGTAGGGAAATTAGTATGTGACTGTTGGGAATGCCTGGGGTTCATACAGAATCTTCTTCACTTCACTAACAAAAACAGTTGGGTAGCAACAGCTACTGTGCTTTGAAGTATTATAGATTTCTCAGGCAGATAGGCCAGCATTATTAGACAAAGCTCATTTAATTACTAGTCTGAGTCCATGATGAGCAGAATTCCTTCTTAATGAAAAGAATTTTTTTATAGATTTTAGTTATTTATTTTTTTTAGAGAGAGCGGAAGGAAGAGTGAAAGAGAGGGAGAGAAACATCGATGTGCAAGGGAAACATCAATTGGTTGCTCTCTCACGTCCCAAACTGGAGATTTGACCTGCAACCCAGGCATGTGCCCTGATAGGGAATCCAACCAGCACCGTTTCAGTTTGCGGGCTGATACTCAACCCACTAAGCCACACCAGTCAGGGCTTAATGAAAAGAATTTTTAAATTCCATCTTGCCTTAAGCAAGACTTGTGCTACTATAATGTAAAAAATTTTAGATATCTCTCTCTCTCTCTCTACTATATGTACAGAATCCATGGAATGGCATAAATTGTGAATGAGAATTGGAGCTGGCACTGTTATTAACTAATTGGATGACTATGGGCAAGTCATTTTACCACTCTGCGTCTCAGTTTCCCATGTGTTAAATTAGAGGCTTGGGTAGTAATACAATTTTAAGATCCCTGTTATTTAACCTATGAATTATTCCCTGTACTAGGGGGGATCAAACAAACAAACAAACAAACAAACCGGAATTATCTTCTGATGGGCACGACCCTTGTAGTACAGGCTTCCCCCATTAGGTGAGTGTTCTAGGAACCCATCTATATCCAGTGCTGTGTACCAGCTGGTGGTGTTGTGAGAGGCTGTGTTTGGCTTCAGTGAATTTTTTTGAAGACTCAGTTTTTTTGAAGACACATTTGCCCATGTCATGATGGCAGTTGTCCACAACATGGTAAGTGTTTAGCAGCTTTTGACCAAAAACAGCATGACCCCACCCCCTGCCCCATGCTTCCTATTCACCCTATCTCACCCTGAACAACTTTCTTTTGTTTCTCTGAATGAAAAAGTCCTCAAAGGGAAATGTTTTGCCAGTGTGTAAGAAGTGAAACAAAAAACTGCAGAAACCCTAAAGGCATCAAAATCTACGAGTTAAAAAACTGTTCTGAGCAGTGGAAAAAAAGTCTCAATAGGTGTATTGCATCAAATGGAGAGTACTTTGAAGGTGACTGAAGTTTAAACGTGTAAGAATAAATACACAATTTTTTATAAATAAACTCCAGGTTTTTTGAGGGCCCCCCCTTGCATATATGTTCTCTGTATGTATATATTGTATACAGTTATACCTCAGTGGTATTGTGGATTCAGTTCCCGACTACTACAGTAGACTTGTAATCTTTTTGCTGGTGGAGGGTCGTGCCCTCAATTTGTAAAAAATGCAACATTTGTAAAGTGCAGTAAAATGAGATATACCTGTAGTTCCTAGGATTTGTATGTATACCATCTCCTGATTCCTTATTCATTCATGAGAGAAATAGTGGTATGAATAATGCAAACAGCAATTAGTCCAAACATTGTTTGGCTTTAGGATATATTATGATTGTTTTGTTTGAGCCATAGGAATTTCCTCCTATGCTAACTCTCAGTGGTTGGAAGCAGTCTAACCACATAATCAAGGCCTTATTGATCTCCTCTTCTGCACCTATCATGGTGGAAGAACACTAGTACTTTAAGATACCACTGTTGCTTACAGTTGGTTTGATAAATGGAACTGATCAAGAAACTCTTATGTAAGAGAGTGTTAATCGCTTGATGTCATATAGTAAGTTCTTCAGGGCAATGAAAAGAGCACAAAATTAAGATTTAGACTTGGATGGAACTCAGCTCTGCCCCTCTTAGCCTAATAATTATATCACTTTCCCCTCCCTTATGTAGGAATGTCTACTTTAGTCCTGTTGTAACTGAAGATATCCATGAATTATTGAGCTTGATATACTAATTATGTTTTCCTAATGTATATTAAACAAAATATATGGCCATTGAAGTGCACAATTCTAATGCATACTGCCTAAAATCATCTTGCTTACCACCTATGGTACATGCTTTGGAAAATACTAAGACTGGATTATCTCTTAAGATGTTTCCAGCTGGTACTTTGTGATTCTGTGATCTGTAGAAATATGAAAGATTGCAATGGACTCATAGGCACAGAAGAAGAGGGCAGATGCTTTGATAAATTGAGGAGGCTACACTAACTGAAGAAGAGTTTGAGAATTTTTTCAGAGTCTGTTTATAAAGGATCTTACATGCACCACTGGCTGGTTCTCTAAGTAAAGCCCAGAAATGGAATGTGTTTTTATCCCAACCTGAGATAAAAATACTTTTGCAGGTAACTGGGAGTTACCTATAAAACAGCACTGTCATTTATGGCAAACACTTTTTAAGAAGCTGTTTGATAAAGAGTGCTTTATAGCATATAGTTGCTTAATAATTCATTGTTCTTTGGGAGAAAATAAAATGCTTGAGCAGTCCAAAAGATGAAATGGTACATTTTTCTTTTGTACATTTCTCCTAATACATTTAAAACAAATTTAATCAGCAGCAATCCAAAAATATTTTTGAGATATTTATATAGTATTTTTAAAGAAGCAGTTAAAATGGCTTATAGGATGTCATGCACATTTTTTCTTCTTTCAGCAAACATTTACTGAATACTTAGTATTTATAAAACACTGTGTTTAGTGTTAAAGGATACAAATACTTGATAATGACTTTCTGTGTGCCTTGTCGTAAGGGACCGGTGTTTTCTAGGCATTATATTGCATTTAATCCTTTGAGAGGTGTATTATTATTTTTAAATGTTTTAAAATATTTTTTGTTTTTTTTTAGAGAGAGGGGAAGGGAAGGAGAAAGAGAGGGAGAGAAACGTGGATGTGAGGGAGAAACATTGATTGACTCCCTCTCTCAAGTCACCTGCAGGGCTCTGAACCTAGAACCCGAGCATATGCCCTAACTGGGAATAGAACCAGCGACTTTTCAGTTCACAAGCCGACACTCAACCAATTGAGCCACACTGACCAGGCTAAATATTTATTTATTTTAGTGAGGAATCTTCCTTAGGGCCAGTAAATAGTGGAATTAAGATTTGAGAGTAAGTCTGTCCAGCATAAAATTACTGGATATTCTCTTTCCTCCTCTTCCAGTAGTAGTCCAATGTGGTAATCACCAGCTAAATGTAGCTATTAAACAGTTAAAAAATGGGTTATCTGAATTGAGATCTGCTGTAAGTGTAAAATACACACTTGATTTTCAAGTTATTACCTCCACACACAATGTAAAATATCTTATTAATTTTCATATTGATTACATGTTTAAATGATAATATTTTGGGTACATTAGGTTTTGAAATCAGTTTTACTTTTTGTTAATGTGACTGTTAGAAAACAAAATAATATATGTGGCTTACATTGTATTTCTGTTGGACAGACATGGACCTAGGAGAAGAAAGAGATAACTTCATTCTAAAAACCGTGATACAAGTTATAAAGCAGTAAATACCATAAGAGAAAAAATTAAATTCTATGGCCATAGAGTAGAGGAAATGGGTGAGGGATCAGAAAAAAATCTCTTCAGTATTTTTTATTTTTCTTAAATTGGTGGTTCATATGAATTCCTTAATAAGCCACCTTAAAATGCCTCCCAATCTGGTTAATGAATGGATCTCTTCTTCAGCGTGCTTGATTTATTAGTTGTAAGGGGTGCTGTAGCTCCTTCAACTTGAGATGAACAATATTCTTATGAAACTGGAAGTTCTAAGTGGCTCATCTGTATTTGGTTCAGCGAATTAAATTTGAAACTTAAGAAGGAATCTCAAGGATGGCCCTCAGGACTGTGCCAGCAATAACCCTTGTATCTGCATTAAAATAGAGTAGGAGGAACGAGCAGTGTGGACTGGAGTCTGAAAACAATGGATTAAGAGAACCAAGCATCTGTTTTCATTCACCTTTAATAACTTTACTGAAATTAGAAAATTATGTTAGGTTGAATGCATGGTATTTACAGTACCTATAAACTCACCTATTGAAGGTTTGAATAACATCTGTAACACTTTATAGGGGAAGTCATAGTGAAAAATGGGTGCTGACTGAAATTCCTGTATTTGTATGCTTGTAAAACAATACAGTCTTAAAATGGTTTTGGGTTTCTTTTAAAAAAATACCCAATGTGATGTATAATTAAAATAATAAGATAAAAATAATATAAAAATAATAAGATTAAAATAACAAGATAAAATAATAAGATAAAAATAAGATAAAGTGAAGTGAAATGAAATTAGCCCGGAGAATGTGAATATAAGATAAAAATCAATTCAAATACAAAGTTACAAAAAAAACAAAAAAACAAAGAAAAGGAAATCATGTTTAAAGAACTGCCCTGTCATCTAGGAAGGTTTCATTTGTAATTTAAGTTTCAATTAGAAAGACAGCCTGAAAGTCTCTTAACAGAGCTCCCAAAGTTCCTGCATTGACCAAATTAACTCTGTAACATGATACACAACATGAAGTGAACAAAAACTGCATGGAGTGGAAAGGGGATGAAGTGGAGAGTTTTAATCATGAACAGAATCTGCTACCTGTTAATAATTAGTGCCATCTACACACCTATTACTATGAAATAAAAATCAGAAGAGATAAGGTCCTGTAATCATGTGGAGCCCTTGGTAGGAGAAGCAATATTGTGAGTGGAAAAATAGATGGGCTTTGGAACTACAAAATGTATACATAAAAATCTTTGTGTAGATAAAGTTATGTGTGGGGATAAAAACCTAGCTCCCTTACCACTTACTGTGATTTTGGACAGATTAATCTCTTGAACCTTCAATTTTCGTATTTATAAAATTGAGGTATGAAACCTACTCCCAACAGGGTTATGGTGAGGATAAAAAAAATTAAAACATGTAGACCATCCATCAAACTGCATTTGTCCATAAATAGTCGTTCCTTTCCCTTGGTTGTTGCACATGAAATCATTCAACATAAGATAAGATTTTATGTCAAATGTCTTAAAATTTCAGAAACATTTATATAGTCCTACCAGGTATTTAATATGTGTATACTTTGAGATTATGGACTGCAAAGGGATGATTTCTCTGGGTAAAAGAATTCAGTTCTTCCAAATGTTTTTTAGTTCTTTTCGCTTAAATAATGACTAAACTTGGAATATACTGTTGATCAGACAAAGGAAAACTCTGTTTTCTCATTTAAGAGGGAAAAATATAGTTCTTATATTCTGGAGACTGTACTACTTAAAACAGATCCTCCACTGAATTCAGTGACTTAAGAACATCGAGGTTTTATCAGCTGAGAAACCGCAGGCATTGATTGTATCTTTTTGCCCTTTGTAAAACAAGATAAATATATAAATTGTCGATGTAAGAAACATCCAAACCTGTAGAGATTTTTTGGGTTTATTTGAGCCAAACTGACAACAATTACTGGGAAGCAAAATCTCAATGGATTAAGAAAATGCTCCAGAGAATGGCAGCTTTGCATCTTATTTTATGCATTAAAATTAAAGGAGGATACATAAGGAAGGTTACATGAAATTCATTGGTGGTAGATTTAGGGAGGCAGGAGAAAGCAAAATGGAGAGATCTCTGAGACTGGATAAAGAGTTTAATGGAGAGACACATACTTCTTTTACATTGGTGGGTATAGAACAGTTAACAGTTAGGGACTTCTGTGGTCTTGTGCTTTGGTGGGAGGTTGTACCTTGCAGGGTCCAGAAAAGGGGGACATTCCAAGGGTATGTTACCTTAAATGCAAAGACAACAGATATTCTTTCTTAAGGTGAAGATAGAGTTTTGTCAAGGAAGCTGCAGGCCTAGGATGTGACTAACTGCCATGACCTGCTTTTAGTTAGGAATTTTTGTGTTGAGTCCATCCTATGAAGTACTGAAAGTAACTACTTTCAGTCTCTGAGTTTGTAGGGCCCACCATGCAGGCCTCCCTTGAGTTTGTCAGGTTTAGTATGTAGCCTTTTTTCATCCACAAAATCACTGAAATTTCCCCCCAAATTGGTAGCTTTTCAAAGAAAAAGTAATGTGTAAGGACTTTTATACTGCTATTAAACAGTCTATATTAAAGTTTAAATACATATTGTGAATTAATCATACATTAAGGATAGTGCAAAATATTTTCAGTATGTAAGACTTGTTTCTGAGGTAATTAGGTGCAGAGTTAGTTTTGAATAGTTTTGAAACAGTTAAAATTCTATAACCTCATATTAAAACTCAAATTTGATTGATTTATTAGGACCTGGCTATTATGTGTATAGATAAAAAATTTTAGTGTACTTGGTTGTTTTTTATCATTGTGACACGTTTCAAGGATTTATACTATTGTATTTTTTTTGTATATTTTATTGAGTATGCTATTACAGTTGTCCCATTCCTGCCCCCCTTTATCCCCTCCACCGTGCACCCCATCCCGTCATCCCCACACCTCTTAGTCCATGTTCATGGGCTGCACACACCAGTTCTTTGGCTTCATAATTTCCTACACTACTCACAGCCTCCCCTGACCACTTTTTTGTTTGTTGGTTTGTTTATTGGTTTGTTTTTGTCAACATTTTCCTGCCACCACTTTCCCCAGCCCCACCCACCCCCACCTCAATCTGATATATACTATTGTATATTGATTTTCAACAAAATAGTGTACCTGAAGTAGAAGAAATCAGGGCAGTGAAAGCAGATGTCAGAAGAGATTGGTGTGGCTGCTGTCCTCCTCTGGAAACAAACTCACATTCTTGGGCCTCATGGTCTCAGTCAGCCTCCCCAGCTCTGCAGTATTTCTCTCTGGCTCTTTACACAACCTCCTGCCTTCTCACACCCACAGATACATAGTGTAGTGGTGTGGGCTTCCAGAGAGTACCAAGGTACAGTGTTTGAATTTACAGGGTTTGCATGTAAATATTAGTTGTTGGTAAATATTTTAAATTGAGTGATTTGAGAATTTTCTGAACCAAAATATTGCTCAGCAGGTTTTCCTTTTGCACAGCCCCGTGCCTCTGCCTGCTATCCTTTAAGCATTGTTTTCAGGCTTCATCGCTTTTATTAGATTGAACCATAAGGAATTACCAATATTTGATCATGTTTGACTTATAAAAGCAGCAGTTTCATATGGTTCAACCCAGTTGTTTAGATTTTGAGTAAATAGTTTCTCCCTTCCAGCAATTTCTTTGCTGCCTTTTTTTAAAATTTTTTAAAGATTTTATTTATTTATTTTTAGAGGGAGAAAGAGAGAAATGTCGATCCGTTGCCTGTGGCACACCCCCAGCTGGGGACCTGGCCAACAGCCTAGGCCTGTACCCTGACTGAGAATCAAACCAGTGACCTGGGTTTGCAGGACGACGTCCAACCCACTGATCCACAGCAGTCAGGGCTCATTGCTACCTTTTGTATCATCTTGAAATCTGTAGTTATAAACTAGGAGATAGGAGGAATTAGTCATTTTAGAGGTCGTCCTGAAACCAGTTTCTCATTTGGCTTATCTGTCCCCATGACCAAAGAAAAGAAGCAGTTAACATTTATATTTTCACTGTTTACTTTTTACTCATTCATTCATAAATATTTACTGAGCATTTACTTTGTGGGTTAATTAATAAGCAAGATTATTATTTTAAATGTGTTTTGAAACTTTTCTTAACTCCTTTACAATAGGGGGAGTGAAGAACCAGGTGTAACTATCAGACAGGAACTCCCAAATATTCTTGCTTTTTAAAAACTGATGATAGACCTAACCACCTTCTCCCTAAATATTTCATTATTCTGAGTCAAGTTCTTATCCAACATTTAATTTATGGAACCCTTTATATCTCATTTGTAGTTCTCGATAATGGTATGTAGTAGATAGGACAGATATCATCCTTATTTACAGATTTAAAAAAATGAATCGGATGGGCTGTGATTTACCTTAAGTATTACAAAATAATTTAGACCCCAACTCAGGTCTTTTTAAATTCAAAGCTTCAGCTCTGTGTTACCACATTGCTTTTCTGATAACTTTCACATTTACATATATAATGTATTTTCATATTATTTTTTCGAATTTTATATCCTTCCCATTTTTATTTAAATCAACAAATATTTGAACACATACTATGCGCCCATTATTTCTTCAAATAGTTTTTTGTTCCTTCTCTCCTGAGCTCTAATCCTACCTAGATTAAATGCTTGCTGTTGACTTACAACTCATGAGGCTCTGTTTTCTCTCCCTTCCTCCCAACAGTAGCTCCCACCCTGTTTCATTTTATATAATTCCCACTGCTGTATCTTTATGTTCACCGATCTTTTCTTCTGTAGTTTTCAGTCTGCTATTAATGCCTGGTGTATTTTTTTATTTAAGATATTCTGTTTTTCATCTGTAGAAGTTTGGGTCATATTTTTACATATGTACATGTGTGTATATATACATATTCCATTTCTCTCTTCATTATGCTCATGTTTTCCTTTACATCCTTGAGTATACTTAAAATAGCTGTTTTAAGATCTTCATCTGCCAATTCCATCATCAGTCATTTCTTGGTCTTTTCCTAATAATTATTTTTTCTCCCGGTGATCACATTCCTGCTCTTCTGCATGCGTGCTAATTTTTCATTGGATGTTGGCCATTGTGACTTTTACATCCTCGAGTGCAGAATTTTGTTGAATTCTTTTAAAGAGTGTTGTATTTTGCCTGGTACACAGATCAGTTTGATCCTTTAGCGACTTGTTTTTAAGCTTTTCAAGGGCAAGTCCAGAGCCTTCAGCCTGTGCCTAATTGAATTGTACTGCTAAGATGTAGCTCTTCTGGGACTCTTCCCAATGTCCCTAGTTATATGAGGTCTCTTCATTCTAGCTAGTGGAAATGAACTACTCCCTTCCTTGTGTGAGCTTCAGGAATTAATTTGGTCTGTTTGCTTTTGTGTTTTATTTCCCACCACACATACACAGGACAGGACTTGACTCAAAGGAATCTCTCTGCAGCAATCCTGGGATTTTTGTGCAACTCTCCTTTCTAGGATTCTGTCTTGCAAATTTTAGCTACCATGGATTCCCTGAACTTTGATTTCTCTCCTCTATTCTGTAAGAACACTGGTTTCTGTTTGGGTTCTCCCTCCCTCTACTGCAGCCTAGAAACCATCTCCAGGCAGTAAGCTGGGGTAATCATCTGGTTCACCTTGTTTATTTTCCTTCTATCATGATTTATAGTCCCAGGCTGCCTGTTGTCCAGTGACTAAAAATTATTTCTTGTATTTTGTCTAGTTAGTTACTATGGGGCAATTCCTGTAGTAGTTAATCCTTAGTTGAGTGGAAGTAAAAGTCACCATCCCTCGAAGTTTAACTTTTGTCATATCAAATGGAAATGAGTGGACAGAAATTGTTAGAAAAAGAAATTGAATGGACAGAAATCGTTAGAAAAAGAAATTGAGCCCTGGCTGTTATGGCTCAGTGCATTGAGTGCCAACCTGCGAACCACAGGGTCACCAGTTTGATTCCCAGTCAGGCACATGCCTGGCTTGTTGGCCAGGTGCCCAGCTGGAGGTGTGTGAGAGGCAACTGGTCAATGTATCTCTCACATACTGATGTTTCTCTGCCTCTCTTTCTCCCTCCCTTCTCATCTTTCTAAAAATAAATAAATAAAATCTTAAAAAAAAAAAAAGAAATCGAGCTCTTGCTAGAATGGCTTAGTGGTTTGAGTGCCAGCCTATGAACCAAAGGGTCGCCGGTTTGATTTCCTGTCAAGGCACATGCCTGGGTTGCGGGCCAGGTCCCTAGTTGGCGGTGCGCGAGAGGCAACCACACACTGATGTTTCTTTTCCTCTTTTTTCTACCTCCCTTCCCCTCTAAAAATAAATAAATAACTTCTTAAAAAAGAAATTGAGAATTATTTATTAAAATTGCAAATATATGTATATATTCTTTGACCCAGTAGCCCTGCTTCTGAAAATATGTATGTAACAGTGTGACAAATGAACAGTAGGAGGTGTTTTATTGAAGCATTTTTTGGTAATAGCAAACAATGGAAGCAACCCAACACCTTTCAGTAAGGGAATAAATAAATTATTGTGCTTCTATACAATGCACTATTGTATAGTTAAATAAATTATTATGTATCTATACAATGAACTATTATATTGCTGTGGAAAAGAAGCTCCTTATGTTAGGTAAGGAAAGACCTTTAAGATCTGTTGTTAAATGAAGAGTCACGTTACAACTCAGCATAGTATACTGTCTTTTTTGTAATCAAGGAGGAAAAACAAGAATAAATATATTTATTGCTCTGCTTGCATTTGCATTAGAATACACTGGAAGGGTGCAGAAGAAACCAGGATAACGGAGGGTTAAAATAGACGGGAAGCTTTCCACTGTGTTCTTTATATTTTTCATTTTTTAAAGAAAATATATGAGCCATATGTATATGTTGCCTATTTAACATTTTTTGCAGTTTATTTAAAATTATCTTTCATTATTATTACACCCATTCTTTTTAAAAATTTTATTTATTTATTTAGAGTTAGGAAAGGAGAGAGAAACATTGATTTGTTGTTCCACTTATTGATGCATTCATTGGTTGATTCTTGTATGTGCCCTAACTGGGGATCAAACCCACAAAGTGGCTTATCAGGACAACACTCTAACCAACTGAGCTGCCTGGCCACGGCCAAATTGTCTTTTATTGAAACTGAATTTATTGGGGTGACATTGTTTTTTAAAACTCTACAAGTTCAAGTGTACAGCTCCATAATGGGTCATCTGTTCATCAAGTTGTCTGTTTACCACCCAGAGTCAAGTCTCCTTGCCTCACCATCCATCTTAATATAAATGACATGAATCATCCACCCACCTGGGAAAGAAACATACTTACCCTTAGAAAATCCACTTTAAATTATTGGACTTAAATGATGAAGAGAGACTAAACCACTTGGTTGTATTACATACTATTATTTCATAAAGATTTTTAGTATCATAGCATAGTAACACATTATTGAAGTTTTTTACTTTTAGGTATATGTTTTATAAATTTTGTTTTGTACAGAAACAGTCCCTTGAGAAAGAAACTCACAGTTTCTTAATGGGATTATTATATTAACAGATTTTTCTAATGTTGAACTAGTGTTCATTTTTAAATTTTAGATAGCTAAATTTAGTTTGCCATAATTTTACTTAAAATTTTTGAATTTGTGATCATTAGCATTTAAGGACAATTTATAAAATGAAACTGATACTGTAATTAAGAAGAATGTTATAAATAATAACATAATCATACTTTGTAAGAAACACTTCCTAAGAGGTAGTTATAAATGCGTTGCCAACAAAACTTGGTTAATCTTAGGCATTTGTAATGTGGTAAATAGTAACATTGCCAAGGTAATATCACTAGTGGTGGTCTTCAAGGAGAATAAAGGAGAGTCAAAGAGAAGTTTCAGTCAGTATTTTTCAAAGCCATGGCTGATGGGAAAGGCTGCCCTGAGCACCTGACATTAGTGTTCTTGGCAAATTGAGCTTTTAAGTGAAATGTCTGTGTTGGCTTAGATTTGTATTTGACAGAAATAGGAAGTCACTGAAGTTTATTGGTTAGGAGAATTGCATGGTAAAATAATTAAGGAAATTATTCTTGTGCAATGTGGACTGTAGTTAGGAAAATCTGAAGGAGCTCATTAAATAAACTTTTGTAATTAAATTGTGAGGTAAAGACTTGAACTACAGTGAACTAGTAGCAATGGAGATGGAAATAAGATTGATGGGAGACTCATTACCTAGGAAAAATTTAGAGTACTTTTATTCATTCATTTGACAGATTTTGGATAAATATTATTTACTGCATGCCTAAAATTTAATGGTGGGTGCTGGGAATATAGTGATTATCAAACACTTTGCCTCCCGCCCCTGAAAGACATGACCCCTGTTCTCGTGGAGCCTGCCATCTACTGGGCGAGGTAGCCGTTAAAGAATCACAAAATGAATGGAAAATTACAGCTCTGATAAGTGCTATGAAAGAGAGGCACAAGGGTCTTTGGCTAATTAGATTGTCAGGAAGTGTTTTCCTGAGTAAATAATGATTGATTGAGCTGAAGGAATGGTAGAATTTAACCAGGTGAAGAGAAGTCAAAGTTGAACTGTTTGGCTGCCTCCAGAAATATAATCTTAGCTTGTGTGGAATTTGAAATGACAGCCAGGCACTTCGAGCAATTTCCAGTAAGAAGATGTAAATTTGGAAGTAAATCTTGAACTGAATCTAAATTTTAGAGTCATCCACCTTAAAAGGCTATAGTTGGAGGTATGAAAATGTTTGAGCCCTCTTAAAGAATGTGTAAATAGAAGAGTATGATTCCAAGGATTGAGCCCTGGGGAATGCTCAAAATTAAGGGTTGGAAGGAGGCTTGTTGAGGAAATTACAGGGAACAGGAGTGGTTGAGAGTTAAAAGAAGATTTAGAGTTTAGTTGTAGATGCCAAAGGGGAAAATTTTAGTTGTGGGAGCCCAGGAAAGGGAAATTTGAAAGGAGGTGGTAGTAATCACTAGGGTAAATAGAATAACACAGTTAAGGTTCATGACTGAGTAAAGAGTTTGGTTTTTGGTAAATTAGTGATGGAACAGTTTCTATAGGACCCAGATTTAGACTATTTTAATGTATTTCAGAAGTTTGATAGTAACAAGAGATGAGACTATTTGGAAGGGAGAACATCCAAGTTAAATAAAGATTTGTTAAGAAAATCTATTAAGAAAACCTATTTTAATTTAAAGCCAAAGAGAAAGCAACCAATAAAGGGTGAAAGACTGGAGATGCTAGAGAGGAAGAGGGTGAATTATAAATGCTCATAAAGAAAGGGGGGGGTGTTCAGATAAGTTCGGTGTCCAAAAATATTGTTTATAATTTTTTTGAAGTACTTTAATGCTATTGCCATTTTGGATTTCATAAACCTATCAGTTCTCGATAGAGTTGTTATTTCAAGTTTCACTTACAATCCACAGAGTGGAGATGTTCTGTTTTTCCTTTTTCCTTCCCTAGAACCTTTTCACACTGAAGTTAGATTTCAGCAAACGTGAATAGAGATGTTTAGCCCCTTTGTCTGCAATAATTATGTGGCCACTTTGTAAATTGTCACCATATGATTAATATTGCAAGATAGTTATGGGGTGGTGCCAAGCTCTTGGGACTTTGTGCCCCCAAAATGTTTAGTTAGCCTGGGAAACCTCAAGGAAAATAGACCAGAAATGGTTTAAATATCATTCAGGAATAGATCCAAAACAGTTAAGAAAAGCACCATAAGTAGCTACTATAAAGAAGAATTGTAGCCTTAAGAATGCAGAATGTTGATCACAAAGAGTGAACATCTGGATCCAGCTAGAAGTTTTTCAATGAATCGTGTAATGCCTAAACTTTATCATTGTGTAATCTAATATAGTGCTTGTTTAGAAACACCTTGTCTTTTGGGCTCTGAGTATAAGCTGTCTTAGAGCAACACAGTGTATTTCCAGTTCCCAGCCCAGTTCCTCTTAGGTGCTCAACAAATCCTTGATGAAAAAAGAAAGTAACTTTCTACTGGCTGAGTAATTAAAAACTTAATTACTTTAAGTTTCTCTGCCACCAGTGCAAACAAGGAGTATCTGGTTTTGTATAACTCATTTTCAAACTATATCTGGTTTTGTATAACTTGTTTTCAGGGAGTGAGGCATCTACCTCACTCTTTGTTTTGTTATTTTACCAGTATCGTACAGGTTACCAAAAAAACACAAAACTTATGCCATCCATTTTTTTTGTTGTTGTGGTAAAACATATATAACATAGAATTTGCTATTTTAACCATTTTTAGGTCTATAGTTCAGAATGAATTAAGTATATTCACATTGTTGTGAAACTATCACCACCATCCATCTCCAGAATTTTTCATCATCCCAAACTGCAATTCCTTGCACATTAAACAATAACTCCCCATTCTCCCTCTCCCCAGTGCCTAGGAACCACCATTCTAATTTATGACTCTGAATTTGATCAACTGCTCAAATACCTCATATAAGTGGAATCATACAATATTTGTCCTTTCATGTCTGGTATTTTCTTTTAAGGTTTATTTATTTATTTTTAGAGAGGGGGAAAGAAGGGGAAAAGAGAGGGAGAGAAACATCAGTGTGTGGTTGCCTCTGAGCGCCCCTCACTGGTGACCTGGCCTGCAACCCAGGCATGTGCCCTGACTGTGGAATCGAACCAGCGACTCTTTTGTTTGCAGGCTGATGCTCAATCCACTGAGTTACACCAGCCAGGGCAGCCCTTCACTCATTTTTTTAATCAGGTGGGGTTTTTGTTGTTCTTGTTGTTCTTGTTGAATTGCAGGAGTTCTTAACATATTCTGAATGTTAACTTTTTATCAGATCAATGATTGGCAAATATTTTCTCCCATTCCATGGGTGGCTTTGTACTCTGTGGTATCCTAGAATACACCATTGTTTTTAATTTTGATGTCCATTTTATCTAATTTTTTTTCTTTTGTTGTCTGTATTTTTGGTGTCACATCCAAGAAATCATTGCCAAATTCAGTGTGATGAAGTTTTTTTCCCCCTACACTTTTTTTCCTAAGCGTTTTAACCCTTATATTTAGGTCTTTGATCTATTTTGAGTTAATTTTGTATATACTGTAGGGTAAGGTTCCAACGTCATTCTTTTGCATTTGAATATTCAAATTTTTTCCAGCACTGTTTGTTGAAAAGACTGCCCTTTCCTCATTTAATGGTCTTGGCATCCTTGTGAAAAATCAGTTGACCATTACAGAGTGGGGCAAAAGTAGGTTTACAGTTGTTCATATGGAAAATAATATATAATAATTAATTAAAAATATAAGAATAAACTGTGTGTTTTACACACTCACAACTGTAAACCTACTTTTGCCCCACCTGTATATGCCGAAGTTTATTTCTGGTCTCTATATTTTATTTCATTTGCCTGTATGTTTGTCTTTATGTCAGTACCACACTGTTTTGATTATTGTAGCTTTGTCATAAACTTCAAAGTCAATTAAGTGTGAGACCTCAGACTTTAAGATTGTTTTGTCTATTCAGAGTCCCTTAAGATTCTTTCGGAAATTTTAGGGTGGATTTTTCTGTTTCTGCAAAAGATGACATTAGGACTTTGATAGAGCTTGCATTCAATCTGTATATCTCTTAGGGGATTGTATTGACAGTATTGTCTCCCAGCTCTTGAATATGGGATGTCTTCTCATTTATTTGTATCTTCTTTAATTTCTTTTAACGTTTTGTAGTTTTCAGTGTATAAATCTTTCTCCTCCGGGGTTAAGTTTATTCCTAGGTATTTGTTTCATTTTGATGTTTGTATGAATGAAATTGTTCACTTAATTTTCTTTTTGGATAGTTCATTCCCCTGTAGTTTTTAACTCTCAGGTTGTTTGCACTGAGTCTGGAACAATTTTTGTAAGTTTAAGTGGTCCTGTGGGTATTGCTGCAGCAGTGGGCTTTTGTTCCTGGGCCTGAGCTTCTGGTAAGCTGTGATTCTCTGTATTTGCCTGTCTCTCCAATTTTTGGTCAGGGCTTTGCCTGTGACTTTAGTTCTCTAATGGATCTAAGGTGAGTTGTTGGTTTTCAGTTTGTTTAGCATTTTTTTCTTGTTGTGACATTTTAAATTTTTTAAGTCAGTAAAAAACATGGTTCTACAGTTGCCTCTTTGCTACACCTTTTACCCCATTCTCATCATTCCATCATTTTCTTCCCATTTTTAGAGTAGTTACCCTCAGTTTTTAGTTTACTACTTTGTTTCTTCATGTACCAGTGAGCAGATACATGTATATTTTCTTGTCTCCTCCCCCCTTTTTTTTTTAAATCCTCATCCAAGGATATGTTTACTGTTTTGAGAGAGACAGACAGACAGACATTGATTGGCTGCCTCCCATATGCTCCCTGACTGGGGACCAAACCTGCAGCCTCGGTAGGTGCCCTGACTCGGATTGAACCCCCAACCTTTTGGTGAACAGGACGATGCTCCAACCAACTGAGCTACCCGACCAGGGGACCTTCCCTCATCCTTTTTTCTTTTTTCTTTTTTTAAAATGATTTTATTTATTTTATTTTTAGACAGAGAGGAGCAGAGGGAGAAACAGGGAGAGAATCAGCAACGTGTGGTTGCCTCTCACGTGACCCCCACCGAGGACCTGGCCCAGCCCTCAACCCAGGCATGTGCCCCGACTGGGGAATCAAACCAGCGACCTGCTGGTTCGCAGACCGACACTCAATCCACTGAACTACACCAGTCAGGGCCCTGTTTTCCCTTATTCAAATGGTAGCATACTTGATGTCCTTTTGCACTGTTTTTTTTTTTTTCATTTAACATTATGTCTTGGAAATCACTTTATGTCAATTCATAGAGCTCTTCCATAATTTATTCAACCACTCTCCTCTGCATGAATATTTAAGTTATTTCCCATATTTTTCAGTTATGAACAATGCTGCACTGAATAACCTTGTACTTTGGTAGTTTCATATTTTTGGAGGTACTATTATTAGAAGTGGAATTTCTTCCCTTTTGTTGGCTTCTGTTATTGCACCAGCAGCATATAAGTTAAAAAGGAAACAAACTTTTGAAGTTTTGTATAATTCATTGTTCACCAACATCAGTTGGTTTTTCAGATGACTCCTCAGGTACTACTGCTGGGTGATGTAACCTGGCAGAAAAAATCCCACCTAATGGAATTGCTTTAAAAGTAAACATGCTAAAGCATACAGAAAGCATTTCCTTATTCAGTCAGTAGACTCCTCATTCTGTGAGGTGCAAGCCTATTACTCTTAGGGGGGAAAATCTAGACATTTAACAGTACTTACAATTTTTTTAATTGGCACGTGATTATAAAACAAAAACCTCGTTGCATTAATTGTTAGTGTGGCTTTGATTTTCAGGGCTTTGGTGAACTGTTTCGCTTTTCCTACTCAGTTATCTCCCATTTTCCTGAGAGGCCCAAAAAAACCTCACTGGGATTCATTCTAATCCTCATTAAGAGCAACATTTTCAGTTTAGTTCTTTGATTTAGCATCGTTAATTTTAAACAGGCTTTAGGATTTAGACCTGTGCTTTCAAAAATGGTGCAGCAATGAGATTCAACTATTCTGGAAGTTATGCTAATATCTTAAAATGAAGAGCTCTTGAGTTTTTTAAAATTTGTACATTAGTTTGTCAAATCCTGGTGTGTTATTGCTATTCAGCATTCGTGGGGCAGCCTTGAACTCTGTTCAGGATTCCAGCCCATTTATGTTGACTATTAAGAGCTGGCTCTTAACAAATGCAGAACTTTCAGAACACATTTACCGATTTTCAACTAAAGACTACTGAAATGTCTCATAAGACCATGTCATCTTAGAGAAGAGTGTTGTTTCAAAGGCCTTTTCTTAAACTTTATTTTAATAGGATGACTCAGGATAATCTATGCAAGTGGTGTTTTGGGGGAATGAAAACCAAACCAAAACAACAACAACAACAAAAAAACAGTATCTTTAGACCACTCGTGTGTGTATGTCACAGCAGTGTAGAATAGGAGTATATCTTCAGAAAATGCTCCTATATTCACGTAGATGCCATATGTCCTGATAGGCATATGGATTTAGTCTCTTCCCCTTCTTTTTTTATTCAAATAATACATATGTAGCATTAATACATAGTTTTAAACATTTTTAAAAAGATTTTATTTATTTTATTTTTAGACAGAGGGGAAGGGAGAGAGAAAGGGAAAGAAACATCAATGTGTGGTTCCCTCTCACGTGCTCCCTACTGCAGACCTGGCCCGCAACCCAGGCATGTGCTGTGACTGGGAAATCGAACCGGCAACCCTTTGGTTCTCAGGCCAATGCTCAGTCCACTAAGCTACACTAGTCGGAGCCATAGTTTTAAAAGTCAGAGTACTACCAGGTTTATAATGGAAAACTTTAATCTCCTATTTTAGATCTCTGAACTTTCAACTTACTTAACTCTTTGTTCTTGTATTTACCTAATTTTTAAATAAAATACTTATGCCAGTCTCTTGTTTAAAAAAAAAAAGACATATATTGATTTCTTACAAAAGATTTAGTTCTTATAAAACACACTTAACAATATTTACCTCTGAAATTGAAATTCATAGAACAAGAAATCCTACAAAGCTAAAGGATAAAATAGACTACACTGTACCACAAACAGTATTCATACAAGTCATTAGCTTTAGAATATGGCATTAATTGGCTGAGTTCTACAGAAAGCTTTTAACTACTTTAATGACATCGATTTTGGTCCATTTCCTTCTTATCTCAGCCTCATTCATCAATCAGGATCATCATCATACTGATGTAGTAAATAGTTTTTTTAAAAACAGTAAGTGAGTGGATAAAAAAACTGGTATATTTACACAATGAGATACTGCACAGCAGAAAGAAAGAAAGAGCTACTACCCCTCGCAACAGCATAGATGGAACTGGACAGTATTATGCTAAATAAAATAAGCCAGGTGGTAAAAGACAGATACCATATGATCTCACCTATAAGTGAACCCTAATCAACAAAACAAACAAACAAGCAAGCAAAATGTAACCAGCAACATCAAAATAAAAAACAAGCTGACAGCAACCAGAGGGGAGGAGGGAGGAGGATAACGAGGGAAAAGAAGGGGAAGGATCATCAAGGAACATGCATAAAGGACCCATCGACAAAGCCAAATGGGGGAAGGATTGAGGGTGGAAGGTGGGGATGGGTGGAGCTGGGGAAAGTTGTGGTGGGAAAATGTTGACAAAACAGAAAAACTAGGGGGAGGTTAAGAATAGTATAGGAAATTGAGAAGCCAAAAAATTTAAAAAATTAAAAAGGGATCAAATTCATTGCTACTGAGGTCTGATTAGTTTTTTCAAGCAAATAAACAAACTCCCTAAACCTCCTCAAATTGTATCTTATTCTTTCTTTTAGTTTTAACGGAGAACAAGGAGCAAAACTAAATTGTTACGATAAGATGGATGAAATAGACCCACTCCAAAACACATCATAATTAAAATGCCAAAGTTTAAATTAAAGATAAAGAGAGAATCTGAAAAGCAATTAGTTACCTACAGGGGAGTTCTCATAAGACTATCAGCCGATTTCTTAAAAGAAACTTTGCAGGCTAGATGAGATTGGCAAGAAATATTCGAAGTCATGAAGAACAGGGACCTACAGTCAAGATTGCTCTCCCTAGCAAAGATATCATTTAGAATCGAAGGTCAGATAAAGAGCTTCCCAGACAAGAAAAAACTAAAGGAGTTCATCACCAAACCATTATTATATGAAGTGTTAAAGGGACTTATTTAAGAAAAAGAAGATAAAAACTATGGACATTAAAATGGCAATAAATAGGTACCCATCAACAATTGAATCTAATAAACAAATTAAGCAAACAAGAAGAACAGAGACAGAATCATGGATACGGAGAGAGTTTTGATGGTTGCCAGATGGGAGGGGAGCTTAGGGGAGTGGGTGAAGAGGTGAGGGGACTAAGCAGTACAAATAGGTAGTTACAGAGCAGCTATGGGGATGTAAGGTACAGTACAGAAAATGGAGAAGCCAAAGAACTTATGAGCATGACCCCTGGAGATGAACAAAGTTGTGGGGATTGCCTGAGGGACTGTGGGTACTGGGTGGAGGGAGGCAAAGAGGGGAAATTGAGACAACTATAATAGCATAATCAACGAAATATAATTTAAAAAAATTATATAGTAATTGTTTTTTAGACTTTCCGTATTTCCCAAGGTGAGTCACTTTGTATTATAGAGACAATAAGTTGTTTTTTTTTAAGCTTATTTCAGTGGAGAATCATAGGTCAGTAATTTCAAAAAAGGCATACCCAATAAAAGGAGAATGAAGGTGGGTATTAGTGCCAACTATATATGTATAGGCATAAGTTTTTTCGTTTTTTAAAAATTTTTAAACCTAGTGGTTTAAACCTAGTTTCACAGAAGTAGCGTGATTTTTAAAAATATATCAATATCCAGATGTCCCAGGTAAATTAAATCAGAATGTCTAGGAATGGTTGCTAGCATTGATTTTTTTTTAATTAAAAAAAATTTATTGATTGATATGAGAGAGAGAGAGACATCAGTTTGTTGTTCTACTTCTTTATGTATTCATTTGATTGATTCTTATCTGTGCTCTGACCAGGGGTGGAACCCACAACATTGGCATGTTGGGATAATGCTCTCACCAACTGAGCTGCTCGACCAGGGTGAATGTTTTTAATCCTTTAAGGTACTATTATTATTGTATTACAAAAGCAGTGTTTTCATAGATTGACCCACATATTTAGCTCTTTTTTTTATTCTCATACCTTGCGTCTTTGATCTTGCATGTGGGATCCCTTTCTTTCTGCCTATGAAACAGATTTCAGAATTTCTTTTAGCAGGGGTCTCCAGGTGGCCAGCTGTCAAGTTTTGTCTGTCTAGAAATGTCTTTATTCTACCCTATTCTTAAAAGATATTTTTTGATGGGTCTAGGTATCAATTATCTGTTTCTGGGTTAAACTTAATGACACAAAAGCAAATATTTGTCCATAAGTCTGTGGGTCAGCAGTTTGGGCAAGAGTCAGTGGAATGGCTTGTCTCTGGTCTACATGATATCAGCTAGGCTCATTCATGTAGCTATAGCCACTTGTCAGGCCAGGTGGCACCTGAATAGTCCCAGGTGACCTCACTTCTATTACTCATGGTTTGCTAGAGTGAGAGGGGAAACTAGACAACATATCTGTCATCATTCAGCTGACTAGCTTAAGTTTCTTCATATGGTGGCTGGGTTCAAAAAGCAATATAGAAGTGCTGAGCTCCATGCATGGACACTTCTCAAGCCTCTGCTATTATATTTGCTAATGTTTCACTGACCAAAACACTTAAGGTGGCCAACCCCAGATTCCAAAAGATAGAGGAATTAAGCTTCATCTGTTGATGGGAGAAGTGACAATATCACATTCAAAGGGGTGTGCATATAAAATAGGAGGGGTTTATGGCCTTAAAAATCTATCACAGTATAGAATTTTAGGTTATAATTTTTTTTATTTTAGCACATTTTCTTCTTTCCACTATCTTTTGGCTTATACTGTTGCTCATTAGTAGTCAGTTAATTCCTATTGCTTCTTTTCAGATTTTCTGTCTTTGTGTTCTCTCATTTGCTATGATTTGTTTAGGTGTGAACTTTTATTTGTCTGGTTTGGGCTTTATTGAATTTCTTTTGATTTGTTATCTTTCATCCTTTCTGGAAAATTCTCAGCCACTATCATCCTCTGCCCCCACCCTTTCCCTCCTTCTTCTTCTAGAACTTCAATTAAGTTAGATTTCTTGCTGTTTTTTCATGTCTGTGTTTTTTTATTCTGTAAAGGTTTTATTATGCACAGAGTGGGAAGGATGGGGGCTCAGTTCCTGGCAACTGCTTTCTTCTTGGCAGCCAGGACATTAAACAGCTCTTCTTGCTTCCTCTTGGCATGGATGTGTGTCCCCATTCATTTCTTGATGAATTTGGCCAGCTTGTCCTTGGAGACCTTAAGCAACTCAAAGCACTGTGCTTATATGAGGCAAAGCTGCATACCTCTCAGATTATGTCCCACATAAGCTCGGGGAACTTGGTAAGGCATTCATGGTGCTTGGCTAAGCTTGCTCATGTACTTGGTCACCCTTTGGCCCTTGTTGAGAGCCATGGCCATGGGTAGTGCAGACCCGTGGCCGCCACTCTTCAATGGGTGCTGCATTGAAAGCCTTGGATCCATTAACCTCTTCTAAATGCTACATTCTGGGTAATTTCTTTTGATTTACCTTCCAATTTACTAATTTTCTCTTCAGTTATGCCCAGCTGCTTAACTTTTCTACTTTCTTTTTAAACCAAATTAAGCATAATTCACAATTTTTTGTTGAACTAAGGTACAATTTATGTGCAGTAAAATTTGCACTTTTTTGCGGGGGAGCTTGGTGTACAGTCTGAATTTTAACACATGCATGGATTCATTCTTTTTACCTTTATGATCTATGCTTTCATCAATATCACACTTTTAATTACTGTTGCTTTTTACAGTAAGTCTTGAAATAGGTGCGAGCCTTCCAATTTTCTTTTTCAACACTCTTAGTTTTAATCTGCTAGATCACTTTTTATATTTTCCTGTTTCCTGAAGATGTTTATCAGGTTTGTCTTATTTCTTTAACTTTTGTGCAGTAAAGTTCCACTGGATCTGGTCTTAGTTTTTTTGTTTTTCTTTTGTTTAATCTTTATTGTCTTTGTTTTCCATTACCATTTAGTGTCCTTATACCCACCTTCCCCAGCAGTCACACCACAGCTGTCCATGTCCACGAGTCCTTTTTCTTTTTTGCTCAATCCCTTCACTCCCAACCTCCCCCCAACCCAGCTGTCATCCTGCTCTCCACCTATGAGTCTGTTCCCATTTTCCTTGTTAGTTCAGTTCATTGGAGTGAAATCATATGGTATTTGTCTTTCTCTGACTGGCTTATTTCACTTAGCATAATGTTCTCCAGGTCCATCCATATCGTCACAAAGGGTAAAATTTTCTTTTTTTATAGCCAAGTAGTATTCCATTGTGTAAATGTCCCATAATTGTTTTATCCACTCATCTACAGATGGGCACTTGGGCTCCTTCCATATCTTGGTGATTGTAAATGACGCTGCAATGAACATAAGGGTGCTCATGTTCTTTAGAATTAGTGTTTTGGGTTCTATCAGATATGTTCCCAGAAGTGGGATAGCTGAGCAGATCCATTTTTAATATTTTGAGGTATTGCCCTACTGCTTTCCACAGTGGATTCACCAATCTGCATTCCCACCAGCAGTGCAAAAGAGTTCTCCTTTCTCCAGTTCTTACAAGCGCTATTTTGTTGATTCATTGATGATAACTGTTCTGACGGATGTGAGATGATATCGCATTGTGGTTTTAATTTGCATTTCTCTGATGATTAGTGACATTGAACATCTTTTCATATGTCTATTGACCATCTGTAGGTCCTTGTTGGATAAGTTTCTGTTCAGATCCTTTGCCCATTTTTTAAATGGGTTTGTTTTTTGGTGGTGTTTCGTAAGTTCTTTATAAATTTCGCATACTAACCCCTTATCAGATGTTCTCCCATTATGTGGGTTGTCTTTTTATTTTGTTGATGATATCTTTTGCTGTGCAAAAACATTTTCATTTGTTGTGGTCCCATTTGTTTATTTTTTCTTTTGTTTCCCTTGCCTGGGGAGATACATCTGTTAAAATAATGCTATGAGCAGTGTCTGAGATTTTGCTGCCTGTGTTTTCTTTCTTGAACAATATTTGTTAAGATTGATATCTCATGACCTTCATTCGTTTTTAGAAATTTTTCAAAAAACAGAGAAATTTACTTTCTGTTTTGCAGTCACTGTATGGATGCATTGAACCCTTTTGTAATTCTAAGATACCATCTTTATAGTTCACTTGAAGCTTTCATTGAAAACAGTTGAAAATTCAGAATTTTTCACGTTGTGCCCATAATGGCAAAGTGAAGAACATTGACAGAGGAAAATATTTCACTATTATATGTATTAGAAGATAAATGTGAAGAGAAAAATAACAGCACCTTTGACATATGCTTTCCAGTATGGTAAGCATATGCTTTCCAGGGCTATGCTTTATTATGTCAAGAAAGGTAAAAACACAACTAAAATGCAAAAAAAAAATTTTTCTTTTTGTAGTGTATGGAGAAGGTGCCGTGACTGATCAAACATGTCAAAAGTGGTTTGCACTCTGGCTGGTGTGGCTCAGTGGATTGAAAGCCAGGCTGCCAACCAAAGAGTCATGGTTTGATTCCCAGTCTTGCGCACTTGCCTCGGTTGCGGGCCAGGTCCCCAGTAGACAGCGCATGAGAGGCAACCACATGTTGATGTTTCTCTCCCTCTGTTTCTCCTTCCTTTCTCTAAAATAAATTAAAAAAAAAACCTTTTTAGGTGTTTTGTGAAGTTTTGTGCTGGATATATCTCACTGGATGCTACTCCTCATTCTGGTAGACCAGTTGAAGTTGATAGTGGTCAAATCGAGACATTAATTGAGAACAATCAACGTTATACCATGCAGTAGGTAGCCAACATATTCAGAATGTTCAAAGCAAGAAAGTTATTGATGAAACTGAAAAATGTCTTATTTTATGGAAAGCACTAAAAGAACTTTTTGGTCAACCCAATAGACCTTCAAATTTAAGAAAATATAGAAATCATTTAGGTTTATGTTAAAAATTCTAGTAAAGTTTTTTTACTTTCACTTTATTTTACTGTATATTATTCATTAAGCATTTAATATAAAAATTTAAATTATTGTTTGTCCTAGTATCCTGAAGTTTAAGTATAGCAAATATAATCTATCATCTCTGTCTAATAATCCCAATAAGTGAAGTCTTTTAAGATGTTTCTTTGTCTTTCTGCTAATTCTCACTTATGGTATCTTGTTTTATAGTATGTTTAGGATTATTTTTACTGTATGCTGCTCATTGTCTTTTGGGAAGTTATTTGTAGGAATAACTTGGGACCTAAGATGAAAGTGCTGTTTTTTAGAAAGAATTTTTATTTGGTTTTGCTAAGCAGTTTGGTCCATTACCAGTCCAGCACCCCTTTAAATCAGTTACGCTGTTGAGGTTTTCTGAAATGCCCAAGACAGTACAAATCTGTAGAAAGGCTGGTTTGCTTGTAGTTCACCCTTGCCTCAAGAGTATATAGTCTTTTGAGATTCCAGCTTGAAATGGGGAACATCTGTTAGGTTTTCTACCTTGGGCAGATCTTGGGCTTGGTTTCTACCCATATGGCCCTTCAAAAAGGAGGATCTGCCCTAGCCGGATTCCAGCTTGAAATGGGGAACATCTGTTAGGTTTTCTACCTTGGGCAGATCTTGGGCTTGGTTTCTACCCATATGGCCCTTCAAAAAGGAGGATCTGCCCTAGCCGGATGACTTAGTCGGTTGGAACATTGTTGGTACACCAAAAGCTTGAGGGTTCCATCCTGGTCCGTGTGCATATGGGAGACAATCAATTGATGTTTCTCACATCACTGTTTCACCTCCGCCTTCCTCTCTCTCTTTAAAAAAAAATTTAAAAAGATCTGTTTCAGTGGTTTTGCAAGTACCTTCAAGGGAAAAGTGAGCTTTTTTTTTTAAAGATTTTTATTTATTTTTAGAGAGAGGGAGGGAGAGAGAGAAACATCAATGTGTGGTTGTCTCTTGCTCACCCCCCACTGGGGACCTGGCCCACAACCCAGGCATATGCCCTGGCTAGGGAATTGAACCAGCAGCGCTGTGGTTCATAGGCCAGTACTCAATCCACTGAGCCACACCAGCTAGGATGGGAAAAGTGAGCTTTTGAGCTCTCCTCTTTCCTAGGCAACCTTTTTTCTTCAGCTTTAGCTTGGTAATACCTACAGTATTGTTAGTTCTTTATTGCTTTTAAGAAAGCTTTTTATCTTTCATCATTTTAAATTTATAGTTTGAGGGTTGTTCCAGATATTCTAACCCACCATTACCAGAAATGGATTACCACATCTATTATTTTTAGACTTCCCTATTAATTCACATGCACACCAGATTTAGGATACTATTGATTAAACACTTTGCAAATGAAAGAAACTATGTAGAATTATAAAAATTAGCGCTGGTTGGTACAGCTCAGTGGATTGAGTGTCGGTCTGCGAACCAAAGGGTTGCCAGTTTGATTCCTCAGTTGGGGCGCATGCCTGGGTGGTGGGCTGGTTCTCCAGTAAGGGGTGCGTGAGAGGCAGCCACACATTAATGTTTCTCTCCCTCTCTTTCTCCCTCCCTTCCCCTCTGTCTAGAAATAAAATAGTTTTACTATCAAAATTAAATAGGTGGAGAGTAACATTTTAGGAAGGAAAACCTAATAGTCATTAAAGTCAATGGGTAATGTTCGTTTCAATTTAAACACAACGAAACTTGCTTTTCTTAAGTTAATAAAAAGATGAAGCAAAATATTTTGTGTTATCATTGGCTTTTGAATTGGCCAGATATGATTGTGGCTGTAGTAGGGTTGAGTGCATACCAGTTTGGAAAATTCAGACTTAGTATGAAAAAAAGTGATTACCACAACACTTACTGGTGGTTGCTATAGTGCCTGGATGACTGATCACCTACCCCATACTCATGAATTGTGACATGCCTAGTGGAAGTTAAAACTCTTACATAAGGACTTCTGGTCAGGATGGAGGCATAGGTAAACACCCTTCGCCTCCTCACATTACTACAGAAAAAATTACAGCAGACCACAAAACAAATGTCACCCAGAACAGTCAGAAAATTGAGCTGTATGGAAGTCCAACAAAAAAGGATTTAAAGAAGCCACATTCATCCAGACAGATAAGAGGAGTGGAGACATGGTATGGCTTGTAAGAGACTTAGGTCCTACGCAGACCGACCCCTTCTAGGATTCAGCTCCAGGGCAACAGGTGGAAGGGCACCAGTGGCATACAGGGAGAAAGGGAAGTGACTGGAAACAGGGCAAGTGCTGGGAGACAGTTTCCTCCCAGGCAATCTTCCAGAAGCCAGGCAGTGACATTGCCCCCTCTCTGAGCCCTCCCTCACACAGAGCCACAAAATGGTGAAGTGGGTTCCCCCTCCCTGGTGATTACCTAAGACTCTGCCCCCATACAATTTACAGGCGCATTTTCGACAATAGGCCATGCTAAGACAGGGAGTCAAACCAGCATTACCTGATACATAGAAACAAACACAGGGAGGCTTCCAAATTGAGGAGACAAAGAAATATGGCCCAAATGAAAGAACAGAACAAAACTCCAGAAAAAGAACTAGACAAAAAGGAGATAACCAACCTGTTAGACGAAGAATTCAAAACACCAGTTATCAGGATGCTCAGAGAACTTATTGAGTACAGTACAACATAAAGGAAGAAATGAAGGTTACGCTAAGTGAAATAAAGAAAAATCTACAGGGAACCAACAGTGAAGGGAAGGAAGACAGGATTCAAATCAATGATTTGGAACATAAAGAAGAAATAAACATTCAACCAGAACAGAAAAAAGAAACAAGAATTCAAAAAAAAAATTAGGATAGTATAAAAAGACTCTGGGACATCTCCAAACATGCCAACATCCGAATCATAGGGATGCCAGAAGGAGAAGAGGAAGAGCAAGAAATTGAAAATATTTGAAAAAATAATGAAAGAAAACTTCCCAAATTTGGTGAAGGAAATACAAGTCCAGGAAGCACAGAGAGTCCCAAAAAAGTTGGACCCAAAGAGGACCACACCAAGACACATCATAATTAAAATGCCAGAGTTTAAAGATAAAGAATCTTTTTGTAAGTTGTGTGTTTTTTTTTTTGGTTTGTTTGTTTGTTTTTTAAGAGAGAGGGGAAGGGAGGGAGAAAGAGAGGGAGAGAAACATCAATGTGTGGTTGCTTCTTGTGCGTTCCCTACTGGGGCCCTGGCCCATAACCCAGGCATGTGCCCTGATTGGCAGTCGAACCAGCAATCCTTTGGTTCGCAGGCTGACGCTCAGTCCACTGAGCTACACCAGCCAGGGTAAAGAGAGAATCTTATAAGCGGCGATAGAGAAGCAGAGAAATTTACCTACAAAGGAGTTCCTGTAAGACTGTCAGCTGATTTCTCAAAAGAAACTTTGCAGACTAGAAAGGACTGGCAAGAAGTATTCAAAGTAATAAAAAGCAAGGACCTACAACCAGTAATACTCTATCCAGCAAAGCTATCATTTAGAATTGAAGGGCAGATAAAGTGCTTCCCAGACAAGATAAAGCTAAAAGAATTCATCATCACCAAACCACTATTCAAGGAAACGTTAAAGGGACTTACCAATGGAAAAGAAGAATATCAAAACTATGCCCAGTAAAATGACAATAAACTCACAACTATCAAAACTGAACCTAAAATCAAAATCAGACTAAGCAAACAACCAGAACAGGAACAGAATCATAGGTATGGAGATCATTCGGAGGGTTGTCAGCTGGGAGGAGGAAGAGGGAAAATGGGGGAAAAGGTACAGAGGTTAAGAAGCATAAATTGGTAGGTACAAAATAGACAGGGGGATGATAAGAATAGTATAGGAAATGGAGAAGCCGAAGAACTTATAGGCATGACTGATGGCATGAACTAAGGCAGGGGGGTTGCTAGAGGGAATGGGGTATGAGGTGGAGGCGGGGTAAAGGGGGAAAAATTGGGACAAATGTAATAGCATAATCAATAAAATATATTTTTTTAAAAACTCATACATCAACCTTATTTTGAAGGTAGCTGAATCTAGAGTTATTTATTTTAGGGCTCAATTTTTTTTTTACAGTGATCTATTTTTCCAAGCTACCTTCTATATATATATATGGCAAAGCAGTTGTAATTTGACATTCTCCGGTTTAAATCTACAGGTGAGATATAAATGGATATCCTCTAATTATTTTATTTCCTATTTTTTCTTCCACTAAAAACAAATCTTTCTTACTTTGTTATTTTGTTACATTTACACACTTCTGTAGCTAAGGAAATGACCATTTTTCTTAATACTTAATAAGTCGCTTTGCTTGTCACTCTTTTTTAAGAATGTAGTTTACTTTGTTTCTCTAGACCACATAAGCTAGGGATTAAAGTATTTAAGTATTATAGGAAGGTCTCTTATTTTGGTAATTTACCTACAAATTGTTGCTGTGATTCTTTGGTCTTAAGGTTAGCTCTTCCAAAATAAATACTCATTTTCTTGAACAGCAAACACATGTTTTAGTGCAGTATGTCAGAGACATGACAGAAGGTGAATTAAATTGGTCCTATGGTGAATGAATGCCTAAAACCAACACTGATGTTTACCATATTTTGATATGTATAATGTACACCCATGTTTTTGGCCCAAACTTTCAGGGGGAAAAAAATTGGGTTTTAATTAATTTATGTATTTATTTATATTTGGATACTTGTTTTTTTTTTCCTATGTATTACATAGGAATTTTAGCATTTTTGAATATATCATGATACAAGAAGTTTTATGTAACAAGCCCTAATTACAAAACACAAGAACAGATACAAGGTATTTCAGGTACTACCCATATAGAATGTGCATCCCTATTTTTCCCTCAAAAATTTGGGCAAAAAAGTACTCATTATCCAAAAATTTGGGCAAAAAAGTACTCATTATCCACAACAAAATATAGTGCATTTTGCACAATGAATGTCTAGGATCATTTTCAGCTGAGATAGTGACTACAGAGTCACACTGGAGTTATTCCAGGCATTAAATAATTCAGAATTCTTTGAATTGCAAAATTCAGTGTGTTAATATTTACCAGTCCATAAACATTTACCACATGTTAAATCAACTATCTAGCCTCTTTGTTATGAAAACAAGAGCAAGTTCTTTCCCTACGCTTGTGTTTTTGTTTAATGCACTTTTTAAATTTGTTTTCTCTCTTGACTCTTATAGCAGCAGCTACTACACATCAACAGCCACAAAACTCTTTTTTGGTTGGTTTTGTTTTAGATCTATCTCTGAGATGACAAACATAATGCGTTCTTTCCAAGGCTGCTTAAAGTCATCAGCTTCTGGACCTTCCAGAGACTGAGGAATTTTATTTTTAATAGTTCCACACTTCCGTTTGATTTTTTTCTGCTGTGAGACCATCATTGAAATCCCCTTTGGCTTTTAGCATACTACACCTGCACCCAGGGATATGTTAATAGAATTTATTTAATACTGAGATATAAACTCAGTTTGCCATCTACCCATTTAAAAAAAAAGATGAGAGTTCAAATAAGTAGGTGAAAATTTAGTAACTCTCCTAGGCCTTATTGAAAAATAGGAGACTGACAAAGCCCATTGAGATTAGATGATATAGTATACGAAAATGTGTTGTTACTTTTGGAAAAAAACTAGACAGAAGTTGCTGTTAAATGTGCTTTGAAACTAAACAGACCTATTTGCCAGAGTATAGAATGATTAGCTTTGTTTCAAAAGTATGTTCCTTTTTCTCATAAATCCTTAAATTTGGGTGATTTTATTGCATTTAGCATATAGTGTATATAATACCACCGGATTTCTTTACAAGAAAAAAGACCTAGTTACTGTGTTATTATTGCAACCCTAAATAAACATGGGCTAGGTTAAAGAGTAGTAATATTATTCTAATGTTTTCTTTTCCACCTTTGTTTTATCAGAGTGAGAGTTAAGTAAAAATACATGTTCTTCACTATATTTAGGAGTTATGATTCTTTTGTAGGAACCAAAAGCCCTATACAAACTAGCTTAAGCTAAAAAGGGAATTTCTTTCATGTAACTATAAACTGGCTTTGGGCTTAGCTAGATACTACCGGGGGGTCAGCCTCATTAGCTAGACCGATTTCTCCTTAACACCTGCTTCTGGGCTGGCTTCTTTCACAGCCTCCACGTGGTGGCAAGGTGGCCACAGTACCTCTTATCCCCATGCCTCCATTTGTGCTAGCGTTAATTTGCAAACGTTTTATTGTTTTTCTCTGCCTGAGTCCCTGACCCATTCAAGAATGTTATATGTGTATGACTGGAGCCATTTGGTGTAGCCCTGTCTCAGGAATGAAGTCCCACCTGAAGCGCTTGAACTAAGAGTAGGACTAAGAGTAAACTTTGTCTCTTGGGAGAGACAAAAAGTTCATCATCTAGAGTAGGGTTTCAGTGTAGGAAGCAGTGATTTTTATCTTTGGGAGTTTTACTTCTGAGGTAACCCAAATCAAGAACAGTTCTAGTCCTAAGAAACTCTAAGAGGTTGTTGTTGTTTGTTTGTTTTTTAAGATTTTATTTATTTAATTTTAGAGAGGGGAAGAGAGGGAGAAATGGAGGGAGAGAAACATCAATGTGTGATTGCCTCTCGTGCGCCGTCTATTGGGGACCTGGCCCACAATCCAGGCATGTGCCCTGACTGGGAATCAAACCAGCAACCCTTTGGTACTCAGACCATCACGCTGTCCACTGAGCCACACCAGCCAGGGCAGAAACTCTAAGGTTTTTTAATTTACTTCTTTCATTAGACTATAGACATACCTGTCAGTTTGTTCATTTCACATGCTAAAGAGCTGGCATCACAAACTTCACTGAGACAACTGTGAGCCAGGCTAGAACCAGGGGAGACGTTCACAACACAGGTAACAACTTACTGTACTCATTCCACCAAAAAGCAAGACAAAGAGATATCTCTCTCCACCTCCTACTGCCTCTTTCCTCTCCCTCCCCTGTTTTTCTTTGTCTCTGTCTCTCACATCCAAGAGTCCAAGAGTCCAGTGCCCGTGTTGCAGAACCTGAACTATAGATCCCAGCTGTTAGTCCTCGTCAGTAACCTTGAGAACTTTATAATAATGAAGTTTTGTTTTGCTGATTTAAACAGTTTTCAACCTCTATGCAATCCTATCTCCCTATATTAAAAATAGTGTTAAAGTTTATCTAGTCAGAAATGTTATTAGCATTCTATAAAAGCAGAGAAAAGTAAATGACATTTGGGAAACTCATACTTTATTTCCTCAACAAAATAAGATGTGCCCCCCTCTCCTTTTGCCACTGTCCTACCATTCTTTGTTTTCTGTGTTAAATAGTTGGAAAAGCTATACCACAATAAAAACTATCTCCCATTCATACTCAAGAGATAGGATTGGATTTCTGTGTTGGAACATATGTAATTTAAGTCAAGATTTTTTCCTATAGGAAGTTCAAAAACACCAAAAATTTCTCCTAGTAAAAAATTTTAAACTTTCAATAAAGAACTTCTAGTATTCAAAGTCAAATTTTATAAAATGATGAAATAATCAATAGATTTTTATTGTTGCTTGTTTCCACCATCTTGCTCTCCTCCTGTTGGATTGTTTTTGCTTTGCTGTAGTAAAGCAAAAGGGATTTTTTTTGTGTGATTTAGGAATTTAGAATTAACTCTTACTGTAATGTAATATAAAGTAGGTGAATTATCACCAGTCTATAATTGTCCCTGTATGAATTAGTTACTGTTTTTTTCCCACAGAAATCCTGGCCTCTTTGTTGCTGAGTCATTGGCCAACATGCATTCAGAAATGGGAGCACATTTTAATAATTAGCTCAAGGGAAACATAATATCAGTCTGTTGCCAGTCCATATGTTTTGGAACATCTGATGTTCCAAAGCAAAATACAAATGTGGGTTTATATATTCCAAACTAAGATCCTTAGTTAGCAGAAATAAGTAGGAGAAATCCTGGGAATCATCCTGGTTCCTGCCATTTAAGGAGGAGCTAGCAGGAGACTTCTTTTTTGCCATCCTCTGCAGTCTGTGAAAATTTTGCTCGTGCTGCACTATATTACAGAAACTGATGAACACATTTATTAACAGTTGTCTTGGTGTTATGCCTGGTTATTTGACACAGAAACACAAAAATAGCTGCAAATCATTCTTTAGAGAATAGAATCACAGCCCTGGCTGGTGTGGCTCAGTGGAATGAGTGCCGGTCTATAAACCAAAAGGTTGCAGGTTTGGTTCCTGGTCAGGACAGATGCTGGGATTGCATGCCAGGTCCGTGGTTGGGAGTATGCGAGGGGCAGCTAATTAATGTGTCTCTCATGCATTGATTTTAAATAAATGAAATATTTTAAAAAGAGAGAATACCCGGTCTGGTGTGGCTCAGTGTATTGAGTGCCGGACTGCGAACCAAAAGGTCGCTGGTTCAATTCCCAGTCAGGGCACATACCTGGGTTGTGGGCTAGGACCCTAGTTGCGGGCATGTGAGAGGCAACCAATCAATGTTTCTCGTCCTCTTTTCTTCTCTTCCCCTGTCTCTGAAAATAAATAAATAAAAATCTTTTAAAAAATAGAGAATGAAGTCACGTTTTAAATGTGCTGACGGAGTTGTCAATTTAAAGGACACCTGTACTAAGTTTAAACTTTTTTGTTTTTTTTCCTCTGTTGTGGATCTTTTCACAGCACAGATAACTGATGTATTTTATGTTTTGTCAGTCTGGAACAAAACCACTAAATAAAGACAAGACAATCAAAGACTCCCCTATGATTTGGGGAGTGTAGTGACCTGATCCAGTTTTCAAAGAAGGAAAAACTACAGTTTGTGAACATTTTTTAAACTATCACAGTGGTCATCTGATCAGTTTGTGAGAGTAATCCATCTAGTTGGTATTTCCAAGCAAGCTATCACTGATTTTTTAAAGCTTTTATTGATGGTTTTTTCTGTTTCACCACAAAAATTTTATAAAATAAACTGAAGGAAGTTACATCTTTTTATATTAGCATCTCATTTTTATTTGGATATCTATCAGTAGGTCCACTGTTGAGCAAAGAACTAGTTAAAGTCACAAACAATGATGTGATTGAATTTGCAAGTTGAGGAAATGAATGTTAATAAGATATGTCTATTAAAAGATAATTTCATTCATAGACTTTACCAAAGTTCCTGTCCATAACTTAGTTCTTTTCCTGACTATTTATTTTCATCATGATTTAGTTAATATGTTGAGAAGAGTGTAGGAGTCTCAACCCATTTATTGAAGAAATTCTTAGATCATTTTGCAACAAAGTGGGGTTTAAGTAATACTGAAAAATTGTATAAATTATTTTATTTCCCCCAGGATTGATTTGTGCAACAGTATTTCCCAAGTGTCTCCTGTAGATGACTATTTTGTGTTGTGCCTGGTGCTTAAAGACAGAAGTCAGAGATTTACCAGTTTGTAAACCATGTTGCTATGCTTGAGAATATTGAATGCATATGCTTTGGTTGAGGATTTTTAATAATCCCATAATTAATCTAGATTGGGGATTTGTAGGGCAAATGTGGTAACCTAGATTAGTAATTTTTATCTTTCTATATGTGAGACACTAAGAGACGGCTGCTTCTATAAAAGTGCTATATATCAAATTATGAAATTTGAGTATATAGTGGAAACTCAGCTTTTAGCAACCACAGGAAGACCAAATGGAAGGCAAAGTGTACTGGAGTTGAAACTGCTATGGAGTCCCTACCTATTTTAAAGAACATTCCAGAAAATTGCCATTTACTTAACTAATAATGTTAAGCCATGTCAATGTAAGAAACATCCAAACTGGTAGAAAATTTTTATGAGTTTATTTGAGCCACACTGATAACATATGCCAGGGAACAAGATCTCAAATGCTCCAGACAGTAACAATTTTGCAGTTTCTTTTGTGTGTTTGAGATTAATGAGGAAGCGTAAGGAGCATTACAGGAAGGTGAGAGAGAGCAAGGGCAGGGTGAACCCATTCCAGAGCGCCCTGCCTTTCACAAAATCCCAAGGCTGCCACCAGCTCCCCAGCTATTGAAGCTGGGGAAGCAAGTGTCCTTTCTCTTTCAGGGCTAAACAGAGTTCAGTCTCTCATTTAATCAGCAAATAATTTATTCACATGCTTAGTAAGCAATCCAATAAAAAGGTGAAATTCAGAGCAGCAACCCAATTTTTTTTTCCCTTTCCCTGGGTTATCCACCTCGAGGATTTTCTAAGAAAAATTCAAATAAAGTCATGGACCTGATACTTAAAGCAAGGAGGCCCAGAATTCCAAGAGAAAACTCATCCAAGTTCCCCTGATGCAAATTGGGGAATTGGTAGGGCACAATGGGCCCTTGCTGGTACCTAGCACCGGGTCTAGGTCCTCAGGGTGGTCCTGGGTGGGCTTGTTCAGAATCCTGCCATACTGTACTAAGTAAATGTCCACTCAAGAAACATCCAAATGTGTAGAAAAATTTTATAAGAACGTATTAAGACCAAACTGACAACAATGGTTCAGAAGCAAGATCTCAAATGCTCCAAGAATAAGAGCTTGCAATTTCTTCTATGCAGCTGGAATTGAGGGAATTTAATGAAGATTACATGAAGGTGGGAAAAAGCAAGGTTTATACTGGATTACAGGAGTGTTAACAAGGTTATGTACTCTCCTGAGCGTGGTTACACCTTCAAGGGGTATTATTTTTGGCGTTTCAAAGGTGTGTTAACCTAGATGCACAAGATCAATGGACAGGGCTTGCTTAAAACCTTCCACTAAAGAAGTTACAGGTCTAGGGAATGACTATGCAACGTGACCTGCCCAGTTAGAAATTTGTGATTTATTAAAACTCCCTTTTTTATCCACAAATTATTTAACACTGAGTTAGTGTGGGTGAATCTGAGGGTCGATGTCACAAAGAGTGTTTTGCTCAGCATAATTTTGTTCAAATTATGCTGAGAAACTGAAATTATCTTTGCCAATAATTTAACACAGGTTCACTGTGGGAATTATAATTTATGATAATTCACAAGCCAGTGGCATACAGGAGAGTGCCTTTTAATAAGCCAATAAATAAGTAACATACTCCAAATGATAGATTAATGATGCCATTGTTCCAGGCAAAGGGGAGATGAAAGAAATAAGGTTCAGATTTAGTCGAGGTGTACCTTCCTACAGATTGGTTCTTGGTAGAATCAGTCCTTCCAGCTAAAAACCGCATTGGCTGCTGGCTTAGGTCTCTTGCCTTCTGGGGCACATAGCTAGCAAGTGACAACATCAGTGTTAGTCATCAAGGTGAGCCGCTCCAAAGGTTATTACTGCAGGGACCTTTAACACAGCTTGCACCACTGTCTACGAGTAGTGACTTCACCAAGGCAGGAACAGATGTTTCTTCTCTTCCAATAAGGATCTATATTTAGCATATTTTTTCTTGTATCAGAGGCCCCAGTACTTTTACCTTAGTGGTTCTTACACTTGAGCATCCATCAAATCACCTTGAAGCCTTGTTAGAACACAGATTTCAGTAGGTTAAGTGTGAGGGTCCAAGAATTTGCAGGTGCTGATATTAATGCACTTTGAGAACCACAGGAGCTTGTGTGAATGTTTCTACATATTTGTGATGGCCAGTCCAAAGAAAGCCCTTTTGAGCTTATAATTCACCTTACTCTAGATAATTTGTGTTTATTGTTATGCAAGTTATTGGGTGGGCAAGAAAATGGAGTTTTCACTTGTAATTTTAGATTCAGTCTAATCCTTAAAATTTTCTTGCATTATATGAAGCAGTTCATAAAATGCATTTTGCCAGCTCAGGGCAAACTAAAAGCTGTTTTTTTAAAGATCTTATTTATTTTTAGCAAGAGAGGAAGGGAGGGAGAAAACATTGATGTGAGAGAGAAACATCAATCTGTCGGACTGAACCCGCAACCCAGGCATGTGCCCTGACCGGAAATCGAACCGGCGACCTTTTGCTTTGCGGAACAATGCCCAGCCAACTGAGCCACACTTGTCAGGACTAAAAGCTATTTTTATTACCTATAGTCATTAACCTGATTCAGGAAAAAGGAGCAGGCTGGGAGGAAAGGCTAGCATTCAGACAAGAATAGAAGCTCAAAAATTGCTTTTTTGAAACAGCTTCAATATAGCATTTGAAATTATTGTTCTTAGAATCCTGGTCCTAGTTATTTAGAGTTAGGGCAGAGTTTACAAGGGCTAAAGAGTTTGTCTATTAGGTTCAACATGAATATTTCCAAGGTTGCTCTAGCTTCAGGCATTATATTAGCTGATTAGAGTAGTTGGAGGTATGCAGAAACTTGGAGAAGTGGCTAGAGAGAAATACAGAATTCATCACAGTGATGAACTATCATTCATCTCTCATCTACTGCCCTTGTTTGATTTTATCAAGACATAGTATTCCAAAAGCTGGGGTTTTTTTACATTGTACCTTTATATTTATAGTATAACTCTAACAAGGTTTTATTTAAATCCTTAAAAATTTCAGAGAACTGCTGCCTAGCTTTTTCCTTATCTCTTGACGTGCGAATCTTTGTCTTACCTCCAAGACTGAAAACTGTTACACAATTGAGCCTTGAATTATAAAAAGTACAATCTTTTTGAAACCTTAAAATTAAAAAATAAAGACCTTTTTTAGTTTAGAAAATTTGTATGTTTTAAATTTGAGGTTGATCATATTTCATGGCCCAAAATCACACATTTGATTTCTGGCACCTTCTGTCCTGCTCATGCCATTGAAAGCAGCACCATATGGTATGACTGTTGTTACACTAGGAAGCCCACACCCTTTGGAGATTGTGTGGCATAAAGCAGAGCCACTGCTTCCCATATGCTTAACTTTTTAAGTCAAAATATTGACCAAGATACATTAAGATTTTAGGACATCACGGTATCCTATCAGTTGAGTCTTAACAGCTTTTTCCTACCAGCTTTAACATTTAGCCACATTGTGAAAACACATACTCAGAACTTCATGGAATCTCTTACCCAACTTCAGAAAGGTTTTGAATGATTATTTCAAGAAAAGGAAGTATATACCTTTGAGAATGCAATCAGTAAGTATTTTAGTATCCCTTAACTGCTAGCACTGCTGTACCACTCTGCCCTCTTTTTTAAAAAATTTATTGTTTTTAGAGAGGAGAGAGAAACATCAGTTTTTGTTGTTCCACTTATTTATGCATTCATTGGTTCACTCCTATATGTGCCCTGACCAGAGATCAAACCTGCAACTTTGATGTATCAGGACAATGCTCTAACTGACCTACCCAGCAAGGGTTGCCCTCTCTTGAAAATAATCTCTTCTTCTCCTACTTACCCCACTCCCTTAACCAAATATCCTGAAGGAAAAGAGTTTGCAAATATTGATCTTAGGTTTTGGTATAAGTATTGGAAGATAGGCTGAAATGTGTGATGGAAAGAGTTCAGAACATGACAAGTAAAAGGGACTAATCGCTGTTCTTGTCTCACTTCTGTGTATTATGTCCTTTGTTAGAATAGATGTATTATGTTTTCCAAATAACTGCTCTCTGCCTGTTGTTTGTTTTATGCTAGAGCAGTCATTTAGTTCATTGTGACCTTCATCCAAATGTTTCTCAACCTTATAAAATTACTAGGAAGACTTTCCAGTATAAAACTAGCTAATTCTCCTGAAAATAAAGGCACACAGGTAGGCTCTGTTTATCAGATACATTATGTTTATTAGATTTTGTGGAGGAGGGTGAAACTTTCCTTTATCATTCTGGATTCTTTCAACTGGTCTAATAAATCAAATAGACATGAGGCATATTAACAAGAGAAAAATGGCAAAATTTAATTACACATGTATGTGTGAGAACCCCACATACATAAGAGTCAGAGACAGAAAGGAGAAATGAAGCATATATGACATTCTGAGCTTAGGATAAGCTAAGGCACCTTGGGGCTTGGAGATGGGCAGGTGGAGAAGAAAGTCATTCACAGGATGGTAAGAGATATTTGGTAATTAGGGCTTTACCCTGCCCTATATATAGATCATAAAGTTGCTTATGGTGGTAATTCTTTTTTGTGGGCAAGGCCCCTAATTTAAATTCTTTTCTCTTAAACTTTTTAAAAAAATCCTTACCTAAGAATATGCTTATTGATTTTAGAGAGAGAGGAAGGGAGGGAGAAAGAAGGGACAGAGAGAGAGAAAGAGAGAGAGACACACACACACAGATGTGAGACAGAAACATTGACTAGTTTTCTCTTGTATGCACTCCAACTGCAAACTAGACATGTGCCCTGACTGGAAATAGAACCCTAAAACCTTTGAGTGAATGCACTCCAACCAACTAACCCTCCTGGCCCGGGCCCTAATTTAAATTTTTAAGGGAGAGGTAAAAGTTTCTAGTCGTGACTGCCTTCAGCTCAAAATAATTCACATGTCAAAGTGGCATATCTTGGGGAGACCTGTTTGGAAGCCCTTCACTTTCAATAACCATATTCAGTTATGCTTGAAACAAGTATTATTGAGCACCTACTATGTACCAGCTGTTTAAAAAAATGGAATGGCCCTGGCTGGTGTGACTCAGTGGATTGAGTGCTGGCCTGCGAACCAGGGGGTCACTGGTTCAATCCCTGGTCTGGGTTCATGCCTGGGTTGCGGGCCAGATCCCCAGTTGGGGGCGTGTGAGAAGCAACCACACATTGATGTTTCATTCTTTTCTCCCTCCTTTCCCCTCTCTCTAAAAGTGAATAAATAAAATCTTTTTTAAAAAATTTAAAAATGGTATAGATAAAATTCTGCCCTTCAAGAACATATAAGCAGGTTATAAATATAGTATAATGCTTTACTAGAGAATATAGAGTATATTATAGTTGTATCTTGAGGCAGCTCATGAAATTACATGTTCTAAAGACTCAAAGGAAAATGTTAAATTTCAGCATTACAGAAAAGTGCTTATAAATGTTACTGCCTGGTATGCCAAAAACGTTTAAAGCTCAGAGAGAAATTCATAAGGCTGGGTCAAGCTAAGTGACACATTAACTGAAAAATTAAATGCCTTTAAATATTTGATGTTATTTCTAAAATTTGAGCATCTAATAGTCATGTGATTTTTTTTTAAGGTTAAAACTTATATTCAGCCCTGGCTAAGTGTCTCAGTTGGTTGGAGTGTCATCCCATACCACAAAAGATTATGGGTTCAATTCCCGGTCAGGGCACATACTAAATTGCAGGTTTAATCCCTGATTTGGGCACATACTGGAGGCAACCAATCAATGTTTCTCTCTCACATCGATGTTCTCTCTTTCCATCTCTCTCCCCCTTCCTCTCTGTCTAAAACCAGTAACACATATTCTTGGGTGAGGATATTAAATTAAACAAATAAGTAGCATTTGTATTTAAATATTTTAGAATTAAAAAATCTACAGGTACTTTACCTTTTGAGATGCTAATAGGAACATGGTTTAAATCAGTGTTTTTCAACAGACCTTAGGCCTTATGAAGCGAGCATTCCTCATTGTGCAGCACTGTCCTGTGCATTAAAGTACATTTATATATTTTTTTATATTCATATAAAAAGTTGAATGCTTGCTTACCACTGTTTGACCAAATAACATCGAGGCAGTTTTTATTAAGTATAAGTCAACACCAGTATGTATTCCTGATTTACTATTTTTAAAGCAGTAAATTATAGTTCAGACATTGCCTTCTAAATGCCAGTGTTGCCTCCCAAGTCAGTGTGTTAAAAAAAAAGTGTCTCTTCACATTTCCAAATGTACCTGATTGGGAATTGACCATCTACTTACTACAAAATACCTTTACTCTCTGCACATGTGTACCAAATAATCACTTTCTCTTTTCTTCTTTTTGTATTGATTTTTATAGCAAGAGAGACATCAGTTTGCTATTCCGCTCATCTATGCATTCATGGTTGATTCCTTTATGTGCCCTGACCCAGGGATCAAACCCATAACCTTAGTGTATCAGGACAGTGCTCTAACCAACTGAGCTTCCTGTCCGGGACACCAAATTTTACTTTCTGAACTTCGAGAGTTGCCTTGAACTTCAGTGAATGAAATTCTCTCTCTCTCTCTTTTAAAAAATAGAATAAATGTTTAGATATCTATAGATGGGTTTCCAGCTTGCTTGGTGCAGGCGTTTATAATTTTGGTTACTAAAATCTCACCAGACATTTTCTCGCACTAAAGAGGTTCAATATCCACATCACAGTGTGGGAGTTGCATTACTCCACATAATCTTTTCTTTTTAACAGCTTTGAGGCACCACAATCTCAACATCTATGAACTGAATTTAATACCCACTACTCCAAGCCCACTAGGCCTGGATTACACTTCTCAGTGAAGGTGCCACCATCTATTTTGTCCCCCAGCCTAAACAATACTAGCTGTCTCCTTCATTCTCCTTTCCCCTCTTCCACATCTAAAAGTTACCAACTCTGAAGTCATCTTGTAAATACCACATACAATAAATATAGACACCCTGAATTTAGCAGTATATATACACTATGTAGTTTGAATCAAGAATCTATAGAGAGCTAAGTCAAGGCCAGACCTTAATAGGAAGGTTAGTAAATTCTCATTTTACCAGCAATTTTAGGTTTTGAGATTCACAAGAATAAACTCAGCACAGTTTTAATAATAAGATAAATTTAACAAGACTTCTGGCCAAGATGGAGGCATAGGTAGATACACTTTGCCTCCTCGCACAACCAAAAGAAGGACAAGAATAAATTTAAAAACGAAAAATAACCAGAACTGTCAAAAAATTGAAATGTATGGAAGTCCGGCAACCAAAGAGTTAAAGAAGAAACATTCATCCAGACTGGTAGAAGGGGCAGATACAGGCAGCCATGGCGGAGACAGGGAACCGGAGTAGAGGGGACCAGGCGGTCCCACATTTGCTTGCAGATAAACCGGGAGGAACAACTGGGGAGTGGGAGAGACCGTGCAACCCAGGCTTCTGGAGCTGGAAAAGAAAGCCTCAAAACCTCTACTGGTAAAAACCTGTGGGGGTTGCGGCAGACGGAGAAACTGCCAGTCTCACAGGAGAGCTCGTTCGAGCAACCCACAGAGTTCTGAAATGAACGCAAACCCACCCACCTGGGAATCAGCACCAGAAGGTCCCAGTTTGCTTGTGGGTGAAGTGACTGAAAGCCGGCCAAGAGCCAAGCAAGTGGCATTGTTCCCTCTCCGGCCCCTTCCCCACATACAGCACAAGGCAGTGATGTGGGTTGCCCCACCCTGGTGAGTACCTAAGGCTCCGCCCCTCACAGTGTAATAGGTGCACCGGAAAAAAAAATGTATGGCGCAAATGAAAGAACAGATCAAAGCTCCAAAAATAGAACTAAGCAAGGAAGAGATAGCCAGCCTAACAGATGCAGAGTTCAAAACACCAGTAACCTAGATGCTCACAGATTTGGTGGAGTATGGTCACAAAAATGGAGGAAAAAGTGAAAACCATGCAAAGTGAAACAAAGAAAAGTATACAGGGAACGGAAACCAGGACTCAACAATTTGGAACAGAAAGAAGAAATAAACATTCAACCAGAACAGAATGAAGAAACAAGAATTCAAAAAAATGAGGAGAGGCTGAGGAACCTCTGGAACAACGTTAAACGCTCCAACACCTGAATCATATGGGTGCCAGAGGAGAAGAGGGAGAGCAAGACATTGAAAACTTATTTGAACAAATAATGAATGAGAACTTCCCCAATCTGGCAAAAGAAGTAGACTTCCAGGACGCCCAGGAAGCTCAGAGAGTCCCAAAGAAGTTGGACCCAAGGAAACACATACCAAGGCACTTCTTCCTTTACCCAAGATTAAAGATAAGCAGAGAATCTTCAAAGCAGCAGGAGAAAAGGAGACAGTTACCTACAAAGGAGTTCCCATAAGACTCTCAGCTGATTTCTCCAAAGAAACCTTACAGGCAAGAAGGGGCTGGAAAGAAGTATTTCAAGTCATGAAAGGCAAGGGCCTACATCCAAGGTTACTCTTATCCAGCAAAGCTATCATTTAGAGTGGAAGGGCAGATAAAGTGCTTCCCAGATAAGGTCAAGTTAAAGGAGTTCAACATCACCAAGCCCTTATTA